>JAOWAW010026133.1:0-17867 GCA_028565695.1 Nicola tetela | reverse complement strand
AGAGAGAGCTAGAGAGAGAAAGCCAAGAAAGAGAGAGAGGGGGGAGCGAGAGAGAGAGAGAGAGAGAGAGAGAGAGATCTAGGGGAAAGATGACTGCTCGAACCGTGCTTGATCAAATGACTTAATTTCAATTAGAAGAAGAATTCTTTTACAGACTTGACAGGTAGCTGGGAGCAGATTTGAAGAGATAGTTTATTCCATGTAAAGCTTGCAGAGTAGAACGGAAAGCACTGAAGGACTGATTTCCAGGCAAGAGGCAGTGCCACTGTGTTGCCGTGTTATGACTGACAATGCCGAACATGTTGTTTTGGTTCTGCATCATTCACACTGACATCAAATGACGCAGACTTTGTTGTTACTGGTAGCCAGTGGCTGGGGTAAACATTCATGTGCTCTGGCAGCGAACTAGTTATCATCTTCGGTATGAACAGGGTCTGTGCAAAACGTCGATGTGTACTTAATGTCTCTAAACCAGCTCAAGCAAGGACAACCTTGTCGGGTATGTTGTCACTTTTGTCAATTCCGCTAATAAGGCAAGAGGCTTGACGGTTGATACGTTCTAGACAAGGAGGATGGCATTTACACATTCTTGCCCACACAACAGAGGTGTATTCAATCATTGACTGGATGCATGTGACCATGAAGAATAAGCAGTAAAAGTTGTCCACGTAGATGACGTAAGAAACTCAAGTGTTTTGACGCGCTGTTTGCTGTAAGTTCGACATGGCCTGACCACGTGAGTGTCTTGTTAAATACCAAGCTGAGATGTTTATGATGGGAGACCTGGGATAAAAGCTCCCCTTCAACGTAGATACTCGCAGTAATTGAAGACATTTTGAGTGAGCGCAAAATCGGCATGGCCAATTTTTGTGAGTTTACAGTTAGTAGCCATTTTTTGAACCATGTGGAGGTGGTGTGAACCACTTTTTGCATGGAGGACACCAGTGACTGCACGGACATGAACCCAACGTAAAGTGACTTGTTGTCTACAAACAAATTGATTTTCCTGTCTGTGGAAGTATGGATATCATTGATGTAAACAGAGAATAGCAATGAACTTGGGCCCTGTTCACACCACGGGATACCATAAATGGGTAAAATAAAAAAGGCACTGAAAATGACCTATGTGTCGTTCACACCACCCCAGGAAAATTCAAACACCTGATGTCTGTTGTACATTGTACAAGTCTAGTACATGTACATATATGTAGTACATGTACTATGTCAGGCGCAGGCTGAGCTGGCACCAGCTCACAAGACACAGTGCATCCAGTAGTGGACTCTGATCACCACAACACAAGTTTTTCTTATAGCTGACACTGCAGAATGAGCAAGAGAGCCAAGAAAAGTAGGTACTGTTGAGACATAGCTCCTGCACCAATAAAGTGTGTGTAGTTTGCGTGTAGTTTGCAGTTGTGAGTTTCATGACAGCCAGTCGACACCACGCCCTACCCTGACCAGCTAGCTTCTCTTCAAGCCTCGCGTTAGTGAAAACTATTGCTGAGAAGTGCAGCACAGCCAAGAATCAAAGCCCAGGGAAGCTGAGGCCAAGCAAGAGATCAAGGGAAATTTGCAGAGTTCGAAGTGTAGGAGATGAGGTAGACAGAAGAAGCTGCAGCTTTCTGATGGTCTTTGAGAACATTGCACGCCTAGCCAGAGAAGAACAATACCTTCAAGCCACCTAGAAGCCACAAAATCACTGGGAATACTGTTAATACCGTTTTAACCCTTCGAAGACCCCTTAGGAAAAACTTTTCCGGTGTTCCCGGCTGGGAATGTCACATGACCATGATTTCCATGACTACATTCCTGTTTACGGGAGTTTATCATGTGGTGTGAACAGGCCTTTGGATTGCTCCCTGTCGCATTCCAGAATGCAAGTGTCTGAACTTAGACATAGTGTCTGC
Organism: Nicola tetela; assembly: GCA_028565695.1. NCBI lineage: Eukaryota > Metazoa > Porifera > Calcarea > Clathrinida > Clathrinidae > Nicola > Nicola tetela. The sequence goes on along the minus strand of JAOWAW010026133.1, from coordinate 15,960 downwards.
AACTGGTGTTGCTTGGCAACAGTTGGCTAAAAATGACCTAAACCAGTCCAGAGCTAAGCTGTGAATTCCAACCCTCTCCTGCTTACCAAGTAGACCTTGGTGTCACATGCAGTTGAAAGCTATCTTTAACTATGTTTCTGGGAGACAAAAACTTAATGACACTCAACAAGAACACACCTGACTTTGATATTTGAGCCATAGCGGCTTTCTTATCCTGCTCATCAGGGGTTCTACGGACATTAACTCAAGACAATAGGGAACAGGACATTATTACACCAAATGTCGAACATTATTTATCTATTCAAGTGCCAGTGTGGAAGCTGGTATGTGGGTAAAACGACTTAGTGCTTGGAAGCAAGGATCAAGTGACACCTGCCTCCCACACTAATAAAACCAGGGAGTAAACAAAGAAAAATACCCACTTCAGCCATCGCTGAACACTTGGTGTCACACCCAGAATGCATGGATAGATTCAATCAGGAGTGGTTTATATTACTCGCGTATGCAGAACTCACTCACACAGTGTCATACACATGTTAGAAGCGCTGTATATAAAGAAAGTGAAACCTGAACTGTGTAAACAAATGGAATATGTACAGTGTCTGCACCTGTTTTCGTAATGTCGCTTACCATAACACCCTAGCACCCTTGCGCACGCACCTAACTACACTCACACCACCGTCATCATACATCACTATCACGCTTGCATTACTCATCAGTGCTGTCGCGCACTCACCTAATTCACCCCAAAAGTCAGAAGTTGTAGTCTTTATAATGTGTCCTGTTCCCTATTGTCTTGAGTTAATGTCCGTGGAGCCACTGATGAGCCGCATAAGAAAGCTGCTATGACTCAAATATCAAGGTCAGGTGTGTTCTTTCTTTAAATTAAAGAAGGCTCTGCCAACGTAGTGTAGTACGTTGACAGCTTCAGGCCATTCTTGGGTTAGTTGGAGTAACTAGAGATAGCGGCTTTCTTTTTGAAGCCAGACTGCTTCAGAGATAACACAGGGCAGAGAAACTTGTACAACTTGTTGTACACAACATGTTCCACCACCTTGCTCACTACTGAGAGTAGAGATATCAGGCTATAATTTCCAGGAGAGCATTGGTCATCCTTCTTGAAAATTTGTATGACCAATGTGTCTTTCCAGTCAGAAGGAAAGCACCCTTCTCCAGAGCTTCAATTGACCAAAACCACTAACTTCCTGTTATTTGTGCAACACACGATCATAATAGCTGAGGAGCTATCCCATCGAGGCCAGTGGCCTTACTCATCTGTAGACTTTATAGAATGTCGTGCACTTCAGAGGGAGTGGTAGCGATGGAAGAAAAACTTTTTCCCTTAAGAGAGACAAATTTTGCATCAGGAATCTGTTTGTCTAGGTCAGGAAGGATGGTTTGAGCTATAAAGAAGTACTTTAATAAGTCAGCTTTCGCTTGAGGATCTGATGCTGTCACTTGTAGCATGATTAGATCAGGGATGGATGTGCACTTAGTTTTGCTGGCGATTGTGTTGATGTGATGCCAGAACTGGGAAGATGATGATGGAGAGAGTTGAAGGTGTTGTCTCTGGCGGAGAATGCTTGATTGAGCTCGTAAAGCCTTTCTTATGAAGTGTGTAACTTTATTAAGTGCACATATGAACCTCCAATGAACCAATCCGCTTAGCTATCCATAGTTGGCTCATGATCAAGTAACACTATTTCTCTAGTTCTGACGTAAACACTTCCTTGGGTAGAATCCTTAAAGTAGCACAGTCATACTCTGCAATATGGTTTATGAACCATTGTTGCGTGTCACCCATCAGACATGAGACAACGAAGGTTAGCTATTTGTGTTGTGGTACTCATGCAAGCCCTTTTTCAAGAGCAAACACCCATTAGAGAGGGTCTGGTGGGTTTCGTGAAAACATAGGTGGCTCCTTTCCTGAGGTCTGTCTTCCATCATAAACCACTCGCCATGGCTGCAGAACTCCCAACACTGTGTTAGCAACGAATCTGTCAAAGGGCAGAAAAACACATTGTCTTCTACCTAGCAACTGTCCATGACAATAAATTACACTTCAAGTGAATATCGATTGCGTCAATTGATCGAAGACTATGTGAACAGGTATATGTAGCCTGGCGAACTTGATTTGGCATGAGTTTTCTGAAGTTGTAGAAAGTTGTTGTAGAATACTCCGAGACTTATCAGACTTGTAGATCTACTACTGTCGAAGAGCTTTCCCGTGGGAAAGAAAGGTTGCGACAACCACTATCGCTCTGATGTAACTGGAAGCTTCCACTGGTGAGTTCGAGCGAGAGACTTGCATAAGACGTTGGCGGGGAGCTGCGCAGTATTGATTTTGCTGATGAGATCAGTCTTTGACTGATCAATGTCAGGCAAACAGCTTGTGGCGGTTGTAGCCCAAGGAAGACTGCGCTTTTTGCCATGGAAAGCCTTTGGGTAGCCATACCTGAGAGTGTCTTCTTCGGACTTTCAAGTGCCATGGCATTCTCATCGGGCAGTTATTTGTTGCAACAGAGCAACTTGACACTGTTGTGTGAATACGGTTTACCAGAATGCCACTGTCTGTTATATCAAATTGTGTCTGAGCCTTCAACCCTTACCGTATCAAAAATTAATAACTAACAACGCTGAAAACTTTCTAAAAATCTTTGGGACCAAGCAGACTAATTGCGCAGAATTGCCCTCATACTAATTTTTTCCCTGATTCCTATTGCGACGGTTTCAATGGGCACTGAGGTGAGTGTGGATTTGAAGGAAAGAAGAGGCTCAGTGATAATATCAACTGAAAGTCCCTCATTCTTCGAAAATTTGCTGCCACTGACAAAAATCAATATACATTAAGGCGTGGTCTTGCTGGATTCTCTAGGAAATGAGCAAAAATGAAACTTGCCAGATTGGCTCGGTTTCAATATGGACAGGTGGGATGGATTCGAAAAAAAGAAGAAGGAAGGCGATATCATATGAAAGTCCTTCATTCTTTGATTTAACTGCCACAAAAAAATCAATGTACACCAAGGATTGGACTTGCTGGATTCTCTAAACAAGCGAAAAAAGGCCAGATTGAGTCAGCTTTGTAGGCATGGATTGACTGATAATATTGTCATACAGCAAGAGACACACCTAAAAACGTCTTTACTTTCCCTAGTCAACTAGCTGATCCCTGATGTTTCTTGGTGACTGAGATTTGCCTAGCTACATTCAAAGTTTGTAACTGTTTCTAGCTGGTTATTGTACATGACAGTCAATAAACATGCTAAGTTTTCCACTGATTTATCATGATTTATTTCAGCCAAAGAAAGACAAAACTTTCCTTTCTCATGAAGATACTTCACAGAGATCTACTTCACAGTACACATACTATGTTAGAACTACAAATTTGAAGAGAGTAGATCTACACATTACAACTCCACAAATGTTGCGCGAAATCAACTTCATTGAACAATCTCGAGCTGTACTGGGTTTGTGTTGTCAGCTGTCATGTGTAATTTGTTGCCATGGATGGTTGCTAGGTTGATGGCAATGTATTTTCCTGCCCTTAGTCAGATTCATTAGCAACTGACTGAGTGAATCTTAGAACCAGGAAAACAATAGCGGGACAACAGAGGGTTAATCATAATACTAAAGCAAATGTGGCCACTGTTAGAGTAACCATCCTCTGCTGTCAATGAAACAAGAAAAGTCAGAGTAGCCAGGTGTTGTATTCTCAAGTGAACGAAAAACAGAGGAGTCAGAGGACACAAGAGTATATTAGCCTACCTATTTTACAGAAAGAGAAACTGACTAACCTGGAAAGGCTGTCAAAGGGTGTGAAGACTGTTCTACTCAAAGGGTGTGAAACTTGTGACACCCTTTGCTCAAATGAATGAAAATTATCTTGAGAAATACCTATTTTAGTCGTACACTTTTACCTAATGACTCAGTGCTTGTGGTGCCACTGCAGGTACCCTGCCTTAGCCAGGATGGCATACTACCGTGGCCAACGCAACAGGGTGCTCGCCCCATTCCTTGTAACCAGACGATCTTTGCTGAAGTGGTCTATTCGTAGAACAAAGCAAAGGACAGCCTCTCAGGATATCTTGGTGAAAATCCATAAGGAGCATTGCATAGTAAATGTTGGGAGAATGCATGTGCTGGAAATTCTGCGATCAGACTTGGCGCTAAACAACAGCCTGGCTATCAACATGCCATGGTCCGCACATGCTGCGCTTTGTGAATTGCCGTGACAGATTTCTATAGTTGATCCAGTTCTTTCCCCCAAGGGCAACTCTTGCCATGGTTAAAGTTCATGATTTCAACCCATTCACGAAGTTTTCTCATATTTCCTGTTAATGTTTGCAACGAGATCTCACCTCACGGTTAATGTTACCAATATATTAGTTATTTCAGATAAGTATTTCATATATCAATCACTGCAGTTACTCATGAGCAAATTGAAACAACTCTTTTGCTGTAAAATGGTGGAGAGTGGGATGAGACAGCGATCCGTTCCTTTTCATTTCTATCTCCAGTTGACTGAGAGATGACTTGCTATGCAAGGGAAAAGAGAAGGAAGAGAACCACCTAATACAGGGCGAGAAGTAGCAACTTGTGTAATACTTAGTGTGCATGGATTTTAGCTCAGACCCAGGTTTCGTGTTCAGTGTATGAAATCCCCATTGTCTGCCAAATACCAGGACTGAGCTAGGAAGATAATATGCTAGAACAGCTGTGACTCGAGGCAACAGATGCTTACATTTATTCAAATTATGATGACAGTAAAAGACAAAAGAAAGACAAGAAGGAAAGCTGATAGAAACCAGGTCTGGTGGATCCAGGTGTGAGCTCATGAAGAGGCACATAGTCTTGGAGGCAGGTCTATGGTCTTCACTTGGAACTTTTAAAATTGAGGCTCCTATAATCTGATATCATTTAGCATTTGGGACACTGTAGTAGTTGCTCATTATGGACCACCATTGTTGTTACATTGCATTGCATTTCAATTGAGGCTGCAATGTTCATGTGCTTACGATAGTCTAAAGGCAGCTTGTAATGCGAGAGGCAAGATCCTAATTACTACACCATTGCATTGTCATTTTTACATATTTCTCATTCTTTACAATGCCCTAATTATTTATCACTTCAGGGAATTAATAAGTCTAGCACTGAAGCGTCTGCCATACAACGTCTTCTCAGACCTGGTGTCAATGCATTACCTGTAAGTTTAAAATTCACTTCATTCTGTATGCAATAGTACTTGGTTACTACGTACCCGGCTTAGCACGTACACTCAGCTAACACGTACTTTTGGGCAATAACCAAACGGCAGGTATCGCTAACACCATACATTAATTTTGACTAAGATGTACTTTTGGGTAAATCGTACCGAAAATGCCCTCCCCAATGGAAAAACCTCTGGTCAGTACATACTTTTTGTACTTGGTGTCCACAAATCCTCTGTTCTGTGTTTCCTGTAGACATCAGATGTTGACGTTAACAGAATGAGAGGCACTTCCATTTGTGTTAAATCCATTAAATTTGTGGAGATTTTAACTGCTACCGTATGTACATGAGATACAATGTCCCGTATATAGTCACTGATCGTGCAGTTACAGTTAGTATGTACTTCAGTTAGTACGTACTTATTTTGGGATTCCCTAGGGGGTATGTCTTATCCAAGTTTCACTGTACATTGAACCCTTGTTTTTAATCATGGTGAAAAATGTAGTTCCAGGCCACACAAACATCGGTTTTCTCACCACCAATTACATACCACTAGGGGAATAAAACTACCCAGGAGGCTGTCAGGCTGGTGAACTGCAACAGCTTATGAAGCTGAAACATTAAAAAAAATCCATCATCATTTTCAACACCTCTACAAGATTTAGTCTGTGGACTTTTTCACCACACCTAGGATCTCTTTCAGCAGTAGGCTTTTCACTGATAAGATATAAAATTGAAAATTCCTAGGCTTTTAAATTTTGAGGCTGTTAATGGCGCCATTAACGTTATATCCAAGGCATTAGCTTCTTCTTACTCTCTGTAATACTGATATATATGATTGCACCCTTTAGTAAGATACCTTGAATACACCTGTAACAGTTGTGTTGTTAAGCTCTCTTACAGGTTGTGAGAAGCAGGTGTATGTTAAATGTTGCATTCCGCTAGCCCGCTAGACTATGATATATAGATGGAATTCTGTGCTTGTTCTTTCTTCTTCTTCTCTTGCATCTGATAGAGACTTGTTGTTGAACAATGATAGACAATTGTTGTCAGAAACGGCTGCACACACTCTCTCTCTCATTAGAGTTTCAAGACATCTAAGATAGTTTGAAACACATAGTTTGAGAGCAAAGACAATGATTACTTTTAAATGTTGCTTCAATTTCTTCTCCATCCCAGAGATCTTTGGGGCAATCATTTGGAAGCTATGCCTACCAACTCATTCCCAAAATTACAATACTTGAACTTGAGTTACTTGTAAGTAAATTTGTTTTTACCAGGTAAGACTAGAGCTAAGGCTTATATTAATCTTAGGTCAGAAGGAATGGTGATATATAGCCACTTTACATCTACATTTGCTCAGGGACTACTATGGATCAATGCACTTCCTGCAAAGCTAACATTTCATGAATGCTCTCTGGGACGCATTAATGGACGGGAAGTTTTTCATGTTCGCAAACGTGAACATGGCTTGGAAACTGCAAGAGCAACTCAGAATACACGTAGAAAATCCCTTTTACTATGTGGTGTGAGCACAAGGAAAACTAGATGATGAGTTTGCCCACTGGCAATATCCAGGAATACTTCTGATCAGATCGAGTTTTCTCAATCATGTGGCTGATCCGGTACATGAAGATTTGGATGAAATCAACAAGTTGCAAGGTTATAATTAGTGGTAGAAATTAACATGTAGATAGTCCTAAAGCCTGTGGTGGATGGCTAGGCGTAGCTCATAAAACGAAGGTCCCATCCAGAATAGACACAACCTGAAATGACACACTTTAAATGGTCTTACAGATACTCACCTCTGCAGCTATAGGTCGTCACTTGCAGTAGATGGCCGCGTATACTAAATGCTCAGTGAATGGAAATTAACTTCAGATGATTGGCACAGGCAGGAACGGTTGTGGGACAGGACTGAACATCATCACTTTTATCTTACTTTTATAATTACTTTTTGTCAGATATTTCTTGAAAGTGGTGAAAGTCAATGAACTATGATCATCGCCTGCCAAATTAGCAATAAGAACACCAGACAAAGTAATTACTGGAAAATAACCTTCAGTAATGTATCCAGGCAGCAGCCAAAATGCTACAAACTGCCAAGCACAAGCCAAAAGATGTTCACATGTTTTACTGATCTTGTGTGTTCTAGACTAAAGTGAAGGTACAATCTGCTGAGAAACTAATGCTTTGGGAGCTGTGTAAGAATGTTGACAGCCTTGAAGTCCTCTCGATCCTTTCTTCCACGGAGGGCCTCCGGAAAAACTCACAGCCTGTGTTTTGCACAGTTGTAGATATCCTTAAGTCAGAAATCGTTCTCTTTACAGCCCACCATATTTAACGACCCACTACAGTGGGAGAGAAGGGCTTTCAACAATAACTGAAGTATTCTTGGATGTTGGTGTGGAGCACCATTTTGCCATTCTGTGTCTGTTTCTAGTCTTTTATCATGAGGCCTAAATCTTATTTTCTGTATGTGAATTTGTTTTGTTTAGTAAGGGCTCAAACTGACAGTTATTTTTTGTTGAGCCTTAGGATGGTTCTTTCTATGTAATTGCAAGCAGGAAGATTGTTCTAAGTTAACACATTTTTGGACCTGATATGTGAGGTTTAAACTTAATTTTTGGACAAAAAATACATCCAGAAAGACCTATTGACTCCCCTTGCATTGAACGATTCGATTAATGTAGATTGATTGTCCGAAAATAGATGGGATAAAGAAAAAGAGCATACTGTAAGTCCAGTAGACTTTCTATGGAGCATAACTGGCTTGCGGAGAAAGCTTACTTAATAGCAGTCCCTTCTAAGCATCTTGTGCAATGGATAGCAAATCAAGTTGATCAATTAAAGTTATTCATCTTGCCATGAATCCAGTTCTTTTGACCTGGCAGATTAACTGAGCATTTAAGACTGTAATTTTCATTTGTTTTGATGTTTGGTCCTCACGGGTTTCAATTTATATCTAAGCCACTGCAGAAATGAGTGAAGGTTTGAGACAGAATTTCAAAATATTGTAACGTATTTTGTGAATCTGGCTGTTCAGATATAACCTGAAAAAATGAGGGGTGTAGCCCAAAACATGAAAAAGGGAATTTTATACTTTTGACTTCAAATGTGTCCAGTCCATGCTAACAGCCAGCTGATTTAATGGAATAAACTGCAGCATCAATTGCTAGGTCAGATTGTCATTCTGGGAAAATATAGATAAACCACATTTGAGCATCGTCTTCCTTGAAATCTGTAGAACAGCCTGAATCATCCAACACAGGCCTTAAACGGCTCTAATTCCTTGTCTTTCTCTGAGTCCAAGAAGCTATCTCCATGTTACCAGCCTTATCATGCCCCAAAATCACCATCTGCAATGCCATGGACTTGAGGTGAAACGTTTGAATGCATTCCTTTATTGTGCAAGTGATGTTGACCCCCTCTGTGAAGTGGCAAATTTCCATGAGAGAAGCTTCCAGTTCCCTGTGGTAGCCAATATAAGGAGCAGTGAAGGCTGCATAACCTTGACTAGCAGGTTTCATTCATAGATACATGGTCACAGCTATTCTGTCCAGGTGGGACATCAATCCTTTGGCCAAACACCATCCCACTTCGTGTTTTCTCTTCAGCATCACTGAAACGTGGGTCCTAAATGGGAGATGGTTACCTGGCTCCCTGAAAACCATGACCTCTTGAAGACCCTTGTCTTCTGCAAACAAGTCTAATATTTCTAGTGCATCACTCGGTAAACAGATCGGTACGGTGGCATATGACAGCATCTATAGGCAAGTGCAATTTTGGAAAGAAAATTCTCCCCAAAGCTTGCTGACCCTGTACTGTGTGATAATGAGTGTGTTACTTCCGCCATGCTACCATCTTTTCACTGGCTTTAGTCATTTTTTCACTGTGACATTAGCTTGCCTCATCCTTCACATTTGCTCTTGTAGATAAGCTCTGGCAGAGAAAGCAAGCTGTACTGTTATAATTAGTTAACATGGTGTTTCTGCCATTACAACAAAGCACCCTTTCATACAATTACAACTCTGTTAGTTGTTATATGCGGAGGGACTATTACTTGGAGGGCCTTTTTTTGTACATGGAAGTCAACACTTTGTTGGTATGTGTGCCTTTCTGAGAAATTTGTTGTGTTGAATCCATGCTCTGCTGAAATACTTGCAGAGATCTTGGTAGGAACAAATGGAACTGCACGGGATCCAGCACCTGTTACATCATGTTTAAAAATTCAACCGAGTTGATGGAGGGTACAAGTTGTGGAATATCAACACATAACAAAGCACCATATCCATGTTGTAAGTTCAGTTAGTGCTTATAATCATTAGTTTGTTGACATCAAACATTGCAGACTCATCTTGCCAACAGGCTAACCGAGTTTTTGCTTAGCTTCTTTGGTTATCAGTGTGGCTTCCTCCTTTACGTTGATGCCTTGTGCAACCGGTGCTGATATATCTTTCTAGAGAAGTTAGGCCCAACATTTTCAACGGAGTAATACACAGCTCTTATAGCTGTCTAAAATCATAGTATTCAGCAGCCCTTCTCTTATTCAGTCATGTTCAGCTTGAAGTTTTACTGTACACTTTGTAGTTTGTGCTCACCCCTGATTGCCAACAGCTGTCATCATCCCACCTGGAAGGACTTGGAGCTGTCCCACAAAGAAGCTGTGTAGACTGCGGAGCTGCTCACGGCTCTTTTGCAGGCAGCTCATCTCTGGAAGAAGGACCTTTATCAACTGCATTCTTGGCTTTCTCATTGGGGGCTCTCTTGTCCCCAGTTGATGTTGATGATGCATTGGTCAGCAGCTGAACAACGCTCTAGCCCACGGATATAGCCACTTTTTGGTGTGAACTGATTGGTCATGCAATCAGGTCTATCCAGTGTCAAAGTTCGTGCATGCAGGGCTGTGGCACTTGGTGCATTATCCAGGTTGTACTTCTTTTGCAGCTCAGATGATAGTAAGCTCTGAATCTATGAAATTTGTGTTGATGCTGATGAGATTGATAGAATGCCATCCACTTGTGACACGAGGCTGTGGACAGCAGGTGCAACAAGCAATTTGGTGGAGTAACCCTCCCCTCCTTGACAATATTAAATTGAGGACCTGAGAGAAGGACATTGTCCGGCAGCATCAAAACTAATAATCAAATCACTGGTCTAAACCTCCTGTGCTGAATGGTTCCAGATGTTTGCCCACAAACAATCGTAATGAACTCAGGAAATAACATTCCCAGGACTTGCCACAAAAGATCCTGGCTTGGTAGTCATAACATGAAGAGGAATTCTCAGCATACCTGTTACAAGAAACTTTTTTCATGAGACGCCTTGCCAGAAATGTCTCTGGCTTCATCAGTCATAAGTACGATGATAGAGTACAGAGGCTAGAGATACTTTTACTATTGTGCTGAGAGTGTGAAGGCATATTAAATATAGCTGTCAAAACAAATTGTGACAATGCGCATCTAAGCAATGTGTTTCCTACTGTATGTAAATGTTTGTTCAGTATGCAAGGTGCGTTAATCATTCTGAGAGAGCAGTGGTCCTGTCATGCTCTTGCTAAGAACCCAAGCAACTCTCTCACCTGTGTCCACCTCTAGGAGCATTCTTGATGGCTCGAAGACTACCTCAGAACCAAAACAAGCAACTATAAGATGGCAGCTATATAGAAACCAACACTGACCTGAAGAATGGCATTTCAAATTGTGCTACGTTCAACACCGTTATCACAATTCAGTTTCGGTTTTCATTTGTAAATGTGAAATTCTTCCTTGATCTTGCGTTCCTTCTTACATAAATTTTATGATTGTATGAACTAAACTAGTTTGTCTATAGCGCTAAATGTTCTGGTATTGTTTTTTTAGGCTAGAAATCGTTCCGGAGAAATTAGCTACCAGACGTGACAAAATCTATTCATCATGAAAAAATTGCAAGGCTAAGGGAGTGAGGATTGATGGCTAACTGTTTTTGGAAGAAAATTAAGGAACGAAGCAGAAAGAGCTGTGCAGTAATGAGATCTGCAAGGTGTGTGGTTACGTGTTTGAAAAAAAGGAAGTTGAAAGGGACGAGTCAGAAAGATTCACGGTCAAGCCAAATCTGGCTTATGTATAGACTGTTATCCTGGTTCATGAAGCCATGTTCCAGACAATACCAGTACATTTAGTGCTATAGGCAAGCAATCGGAATAACCTAGTCTTGTTCATACATTCATAAATACAGCAGACCCTATGAACTTGCTTACAGAGCCTGAAGAAGGCATGATTTTCCAGGTTGAAATGTTGTGAGCAAAACTTATTGGCTGAGCTAAGAAGAACGTCAGAGTGAGCTTTCACTGATGTCATTCTAAGGGATCAGCTCATTGGCATCACGGCATATGGAAGGAGCAACAGCCTCATACAGCAGCTATATGCTGTCCTATATTGCAGCAAGGAGTGCCCGTGTTCAGAGTCTGTGTCACTTGCTCAAGCACCACAAAACTGGCGCTAAGCAGATATCTCAATTTGAGCTGCTGTGATGTTGACATTTGCCAAGACTTGGCAAGCTGTCTCAGTTAAAGAAAATTGAATCGGGTGGTCTTTTTGAGGAGGGTGCCTTTCTTACAGAACATCATTAATGGTTTTGTCACTGAGTAAGCCTGTTTACCTGAGTGTCTTATGCTCTGCATCAAGCACACCACTGCCACTATATTTCATTTAAATGTGTACAACAGACTGAACTCTACCCTTGGCATTAACCAGTTGAATTTCCACTCAATTTGCGCTGGTGCCTTTAACCTGCTAGTGAGTTTTCTGTCACCATGCTTGGCTTCAATTCTTGCAGCAGTCGATATTGTCATTTCCTTGGAAAACATCAAGAGTTCATAAAACGTTGCATGTTTGGGTGACTAAATGCATTGTTTTGCTGTTTCAACAACAATTGAAGTGACTTTTGAGGAAATCAGAAATGCTCTGTATGCACGTACATCCTCCATGGAGGTGGTATCTCCATGTTCTGGAAAAACATGCCCCATTGTTGCAAATGATACCAATAAGCAGTCAAAGGGGGAACAGTGTTTGATAAGAGTAATAATTTCCAAACCAGTGGGACTCATGATATCGATCAACCGGCATTGCCCAGCCAACAGAAAAATATCAAAGATAAACATAATACACTAAACATTGGCATAAGCCTAGAGGTAGCCTTGTATACATATTGCAGCCTGCTACTTAAGAGCTACAGCTGTTGTGCTATAGCAGATTCAATGCATATATGTAAATGAAGTCCATTCCAAGATGTTTTATTCAATTGCCATTCAAATAGCTGTTACTACTGACTGTCCTCTCTCTTGTTATTTTCCAGCTTTCAATGTGTTATTGATGCACTTGAAGTCACAATGCTACCTAGCTGTAATTCTAAACCCTGCTCTATCTTTTGTGATGGCTGTCAGTTGATGGCTTTTGTCATGGCACCAGCTGTAAAGATTTAGTCAGTACATCCTCAGTAACATTTAATTAGGCTGACTTGGCCACATGGATACCACTTAATATGTATTATGGTATATTAATTTGCATGCTGCATTAAAAAAAATTAATGTTTCATATATATATATATATTCTTTGTGATGAAGATGACCTGAAAATCTTTGGAGCACCAAAGGAACAACAGGTTCCTTTCAACGGTAATATCACTCTAGAATGCGGGGCGTCTGATAAACCAAACCAAAGCATTTGGTTACAGCCAAGAGACTCTACATCCAGCAAAATCTTGTCTCAAGGAATTACCAACGTGTCATGGACTGTCACAGGAGCCAGACGTTCATTTTGGCTGGATTGCATTCGTGTCAACTCAGATGGAGAGAGCAATGCTTCAATCTTTGTGCAAGTCCAATGTAAGTGCATGCTGAGACAGTGTGCTTCTCAAGACATTTCTCATTGTCTGCTTTGCTATGCTATTTGAACTTTGTTGACAGTGTCTCATCTCTCTGTTGCTTAAAGGCTAGTATGGCTGGGGTCATGCAATAAGCAACACAAACCCTAACGCACACAACACACATATACACACATGTACATGTATACACACACAACACACAGATATCCACACAACACACGTGTGTGTGCGTACGCACAGACGCAGACACAGACACAGACGCAGGCACACACAGACACAGACACAGACACAGACACAGACACACACACACACACACACACACACACACTTTATCCAATTCTTTTGTTCAAAAAGAAGAGATGGCGCCTGGAAACATGGCACACAACAGATCTTGCCAATGCTCCTCTAAGACAACTAACTGACCAAATTCCACACTGTGCTAGCTCTCATATCAGTGTGTATTTGGTGACTTGAACATACGTTATGTTAGCGGGGCCAGTTACCATGATGATGTCATTCCCAGAGTGCTGAAAAATCATCTATGACTACAGGAATGGCCCAGTGGCTGACTACCGTCAGTCTTCTTCCAGCAGTCTTTCCATGCCCCTTTTCTCTGTACATGACTGCTGTGTTGTGGAAATGAAAGAGTGAGAGTGGCTCATTGTGTGTGTCCTTTACCTGCAACTCAAATGGCATCTTTAAGCTCTAAGGGTACAGAGGTAATTTTTTTTCTCCCTGACAGGGCTCTAAGAGTCTGGTCACCTACTCCCCATTGGTGACTGCAGACACCTGTTCAGCGAGTGGGTTTTTTCATCATTTGGTGACTCAAACAGTGGACCTGGCTTCCACTTTGGCGAGTAAAAACTTATTAGAGGTTCCACCAAATAGCCTTTGATTTGAAAACTTCATTCTGCTGCGGATTCTCTCGAGCCAAAAAGTCCTAGAGAGACCTGTGGTATTGCGCAGATGTTGACCAAACTCATGAGCAGACCTTGTAGCGCCTATCTGCTATGTCACGGCAACGTCCAGGTGCTAGGCCTACCTCAGGCAACACTAGGCTTTTTGCATGCCATGCTCAGCTATTTGCCAGTAATACTGTAGGCTACTGAATGTGACTTTGTGAGGAAGGCTAAGGATGACTATTGTTGTGCACTGCTGTTTGCATCCTGTTTGCCGATTGTGGAGCTTCTGTGGCTGATTTTCTCGCCAATTCCACGTGCAAGTTAAATGGGAAGTACAACAGCAGGGGGAATTGTGGATCGGAATGTTAGCCGCAAATTAAATGGTAGTAGATATGTACCGTTGGACATGCACATAAACATATATACATGCGTAGGTTTACAGTACAAGATACCCGTAAAGAACAGAAAGAGTTTGCTCCAAAATTCACACTAAACTTCACACACCAAGGCTGACTTGTGAACTTTTCTTCCAGCGAATGTAGGACTACATGTACCGCTAGTATGTACACTGCTTACTTATAAGTTACTATAGCAAACTATCTTGCCCCAAGTGCTTTGAACTTGTCAAGGATCATCAACATTTATCCTTTCTCTTTACATTGTAGTCTGCAAGATCTGCTGTTACAGAGTGGTCCCCATCTAGTGCCTGCAAAAGTGTCTACATACATCAACATCATAAATACGGTTGGTACAGTTACGTAGTAGTCACTGTCAGAGACCCAGCTAAGAATAGTACACAACTTTCAATGTCTTTGCTTTGCGATCGTTGTTGGCCTGTCTTGCCAGTGTGTTTCCAAGTACAACGTCAAATTTTTCAGTTGAGCCCTTGGAACCTGCTCTTGGCAATCAAGAAGGAGATGGAGAGTCAGATGATGGTCCTAGTGTAGTGGAACCCACGCTGAAATTCACAAGCATTGTAAGACTTCACATTAGTATCTTGCTGCACTTACCCTATACTATGATATATACGGTACATCCTTCCCAAGTTCTATTGGCAAGTGAAATTCTGGTACTTGGTTCCAATTTGGTGAGTAAAACTCCGGATCTAAGCTTACTTCCAATCTGGCGATCTAAAACTGGGAGATTTTCCTAGCCCTGCTCTGAAGACATTTCCATGTGCGCATGTTTAGCTACAACTTTTAAATTTTACTGGTCATAAAACTTCAGGAGCAATCCTTCCTTTTTGCATTGCCCACAGTGGGTGCAGAGGTGGATAAGCCAGCTAATTCACACTCTGCTGAATCAGGACACCAGCACATTTGTCTCCAAGACCTGCATACATGCTGGTGAAGTGGCCCAAATCATTATTTTGGTTGTCACACACAGCTTGGTCATGGTACGACGCAAAGTCAAGAGTTCACGACATATTTATAGTCATTGTCCCGACACACTTCCGTAATGTGTGCATAAATAAAAAAATCAATAATTATGTGTATGTGTATTTATATAAACACATGTATTATATATTAAACAAGTCTCTACACAAGATGAGACAGCTTCTACTCTCCTGGCTCTCCGGGCCAGAAGATTCGTCGCCAGGAATGCTTATACTAGGGGCGGCAATTTTAACGCATGCGCATTATTACCACTCTGGTGGAGCCGGCAGGCTAGCAGCAGCTGAGCGCGAGGGCGTCTAGCCGCGCTTGCATGCCAGTGTACGTGTAGTTTGGCCGGCTCTGTGATACATGTGCTGATCGATCGATCGTCGTGCACGTGACGTATCATGCAAGGGTTCGTTGACTGTCAGGGATCGAGGACCGCACTCACGTACGCCGGTGAGATGCCTGTGGAGTTGTAAGCCGGCGTTTTTTCGTCAAACTTTTCTCTGTTTTGACGGACTTTTCGCCCCTTTTTTCACTGTAGAACGGAGATTTTCGCCACAAATTCACATTCTGTGTTGTCATGACTACAAAAGCGAACATGGAGG
>JAOWAW010026022.1:0-17869 GCA_028565695.1 Nicola tetela | reverse complement strand
TGTGTGTGTGTGTGTGTGTGTGTGTGTGTGTGTGTGTGTGTGTGTGTGTGTGTGTGTGTGTGTGTGTGTGGGTGTGTCATTAAAGAAAGAAAGATAGAAAAGAAGAAAGAAAGAAAGAAAGAAAGAAAGAAAGAAAGAAAAAGAAATCAAGGAAAAATGGAGAGCCACAACCAGGGATCAAACTGGGGTCTTGGGATTTGCACTCCTGCATCATAACCACTAGACCACCGTGGATCTCACCTCATGTCTGGGGACACCTGCCAATTTTCCTCAGAACACGGACAAAGTATGCTGGCTCCTATCTGGCTGACTGGTACATGCACTGGCACGTCACCAAGAATCAAGCCTGACTCAGACAAATGTGTTATTAAAGAAAGATAGATAGAAAGGAAGAAAGAAAGAAAGAAAGGAAGAGAAAGAAATCAAGGAAAAATGGAGAGCCACAACCAGGGATCGAACTGGGGTCTCGGGATTTGCACTCCTGCATCATAACCACTAGACCACTGTGGATCTCACTTCATGTCTGGGGACAACTGCCAATTTTCCTCAGAACTTGGACAAAGTATGCTGGCTCCTATCTGTGTGTGTGTGTGTGTGTGTGTGTGTGTGTGTGTGTGTGTGTGTGTGTGTGTGTTGGGGATGAGGATATTCCTGGCCTGTGTTAAGTATAGTTGGCCTAACATGGCTTGATTTCTAGGAACTCTCATAATTTTTTTATTATCTGATGTGTACTTTTCCCTGTAGTTTTACATTCTTGGCTGGATGAAAGAGGTAGAAAGTGAGAGAGGGACAGCTGGAGAGAGGGAGGGAGAGAGAGGCAGAGAGGATAAGACAGAGAGATAGCAAGAGAAAGAGGTAGTAGGAAAGAAAGATAGAGTAATACAGGAAGAGAGAGAGAGAGAGAGAGAGAGAGGCAGAGAGACAGCAAACAGGTACATAGGCTAATTGCCAAGGAACAAGATGTGGACAGCAGGTATTATGTATACATGAACAATGTATCAAGCGAGGCACTCTTCATCATTTACCTGTTTGTCATTCAACTATATATAGCGATTTTAAAGATATGAGGTGTTGTTGGGTAACACACCAGATTTTGTCAAATTAGACAGACAGACAAACAGACAGCATAACATAATAAATGTCTCAGAGACACAATGAGAATGATTGGAGGACGGAAGCTTGGAACTTTCTCTAAAACAGTGGAGCAATCAGACAAGGCAGAAAGACTTGAAGACGGAAAGCAAAATAGAATGA
Source organism: Nicola tetela (assembly GCA_028565695.1). Lineage (NCBI taxonomy): Eukaryota > Metazoa > Porifera > Calcarea > Clathrinida > Clathrinidae > Nicola > Nicola tetela. The sequence continues at coordinate 16,615 of JAOWAW010026022.1, read as the reverse complement.
GCGTCATGTGTAAAATTTGGTTTGCATCTTCCCCTGAATATGCTTAGACAATTGTGTTTAAATCAGCCATCATGTTATTTTCACATCATTTAACTGCACTCTGTTGTTGCTTGTCTTTTTTTTCAGTTTAATTGCGACTTTCATCTACATCTAGATGCAGCATGGGTGGCAAATGCACCTCGATTTACAGCTGTGAAGTTCAGGTGAGATTGACTATGATGCTGTGATAACCTCAAATGTAAATTTATTCAGCACTTCGTAACTTCACATACACCAAGTGTACCACAAGAGTCACATAACAGTTACCAAAATCTTCTACTGTCAGCGAATATTACAGTGGGCACTCTTTGGCTTTATCTCTGGCATGGAGAGCTCAGAGTAAACCTTGCAGCCTAACACTTGTCCTGTCTTTATACACAGCCTGACACAGGTGACTCAGTAGCTGTGTAGTGACTACCAGCAGTTCTTGTTCTAGTCTCTTTGCTTGTAAAGGAAAACTGACCAGTAGTGTGCCATGCTTGCTGGCTTACGTCTCTCTGCGTGCTTGGCTTGTATACACATTCACTGACACATACAATAGCATACTGGTGTGTAGAGCTGTGAAAACATACCTGTTCACTGCACTTTGACAAGACTAGCTAAAATTGACTCCTAGTACACACAGTGTTCATGCAGTGCTTTCTTCTACGTATTTTCATTGTGGTGGTTGGCCCATTTGGGCAAGGTCTCTTGCCATCGTTTTTTCTGCCTAATGTCACTTGTTTGAAATAACGCTTTGTGAAAACAATGGAAAAGGCACCAGTGTGAGTATTCATTGCACCATGTGATGGTAGAGATCATTGCTTACAGTAACTCCAGGACAAGAGGAATGCTCTCTCTAACAATGTCTAGGCTGGGATTGAGGGAAAAGAATAAGAATATTCCAGCCTAGCAGAAAGCTCATTCTAGACCATCAACTGTTCTTTTCAGAAGCATGTGGAGCCTGCCTGTTGGCTCATGGAAATGGGCAAAATTGTGCATGTCCAAAACAGTCACTAAGAACATCAACAAATAAGAACATAGGCTAGGTTAGGTCCAGATAAGAGCATTGCCAGGCTAGGGCTGAGACTGCACATTCTTTGTTCCCCAAGGTTACTGTACAGAGACAGAAGCCACACACTGGTTTAAGATGTGTGGCCGATAGCAATGCTATCAGCTTGATACACTCAATAGTCTTGTTCAGGTTACTTGCTTGCAATTCATGTCGTTTCGTCCTCTTTTGTCCTGTGGTCCTGTCCTAGACAGTTTTTATTCTCTCTATTTTCTCTTCATTTTCAAGTTTCTATTGAAGAAATTACACTATTTGCACGGTTGTCTTACTCTTATCAGCAACCTTACACAAGTGCAATGAATTTCATGTTCTGTTGCTTTGTTGAAATGATAGTATGCTGGAGTCTGAGAGTGCGTTGGTCACAGTACCAGGTGAAGCTCTCTCCGGACTAGGCTTTGAAATACGCAAGGACACAATTGCGCTCGGGTTTGACAATGTCCTCTTGGCTGGGTATGAGGTTACTTGTTTGTATGATGATACATTCATGTCTGGGTGTGAGGTGACTTCTTTGTATGATCATACATTCATGTCTGGGTATGAGGTTACTTGTTCGTATGATGATACATTCACGCCTGTACTGTATATTATTGTGTAATGCATTCATTGGTTGAGTATGAGCTAACATGTGTTATGTGATACATTCGCAATTGGTCTATAATTTATGTACATGTACATTGCAAGGTGACTGAGTAAAGGGTTACCTATGCATGTGCTTATAATACTGTTAATGAAATTCCAGAAAATTTACGTGGGTTAGTTTTCTTCACTCCACTGCTACATTGCACAATAATCCTGTTGCCAAAAATGGGCATGCATGGTTATTGGCATGATGTGTTAGCATGTGCCAACTCAAGCCATGTCAATGCAGGTGCAGTATGGACATGCATGTTGTACAGGATTTGCAATCCTGCTATCAGTACTAGTATTTTAGGTGTATATTTCATTTAGGTACAGAAGGGTTTATACTGAATATACCAAAAATAATTTCCCTGAAATCACAGTAATTGTGATACATTGACATTCATGCACGAATGACAAAAGAGCAACGCTGTGAACGTTTGCTATGCCACTGAAAGAAGAGCAGCTGTGTTTGTAAGACTGTGAATGATTTGTCCTGTTTATGAGTTTCTGAATTGCTCCTTTGAGTGATGTTTAACTTTGGTAACTAGTATGAAGGGTACATCCATTGAAGATGAAGTATCCAACCTCTTCTTCTTCTTCTTCTTCTTCTTCTTCTTCTTCTTCTTCTTCTTCTTCTTCTTCTTCTTCTTCTTCTACTTCCTCTTGCTCCTGTTCATTATGGTGGCTTGGCTAACTTCTTTCCAGTCTTAGTTGAACAGCATCAGTAGAAGAATTTTTAACGCAGCTAATTATTTCAAAAAATAACATCTGGTGAAGTAGCCATAAAAAGAATGTTTTGTCTAAGTTGTTCTTTTATTTGATCTTCTGTTGGCTTCATCTGTAGCTATAGCAATGAACACATGGGCTACTTTGCAACAGTGCAAGAGTATGATGTTGGTGGATATGAGTCTTTACTCACATTTTGGGGAAGTGGAACTGCAGAGAAAATCAGAGGCAGCTGCAAGGCAGTTGTGACTAAAGTGAAGGGTTGAACTCTTCCCATAGCAACTGGTTAAAAAAAAAACAAGGAAGTTGCAACACTGCAGACAAGACTGATACTCTTTGCCGTCTTTCAGTTGTACTAAAAATGCACCATCATCTATTTTTTTGCAAGTTCTTGTATAGCATTTATTCCCAATTCAAATTTAATACTGCAAGAGTATGATGTTGGTGGATATGAGTCAAATTTTAATACTGTACAATTATTTTGTATTGAAGTTGTTGGCTGGGTCAATGCATGTTGAACATGAGAGTTTGTTGCAGTCTAGTTTTTGGGTGTGAATTGCAGAGGGATGGGTGGGCAAAGAAGTGTCCTCAATATGGAGACAACATGAAAACAAATTTGACAGCCAACCCTTTCTGTTATAGTGTGTACGACTTACATGGATATCTCCTTCCAGATTTGTTGATGGGCTAAAACAGTACATGTAGCTTGCATACAGAGGTTTTGAGTCAGCTTGAGATAGTACGTAGCGCATGAAACCGGGTTGCGTAATGTGTAGATCACTTGGTGTTTATACTCGAATGAGTCAGAACACATTTTTGAAATGACCATGAGGTTTGCAGACAAAGCAACAAAAGGCGGCTGACCGCACCAAAGCAAAATGAAAAACAGGTGTTCGGACTCAGTCGAGTACTAACTCCCAATTATTATATGCGCATCATGGTTTCATGTTCTGTCTCAAGGACTCTGTACTAATAGGTTCTGTCACACTATGCGTGAAATGCTTGCTGTTGTGAAGACAAGCTTTAATGGACACTTCGAGTCATAGTTGGGTGTAAATACTTTGCTTAGTATGTCACCACTGAGAACTGATCAACATTGACTGCTGTTGGCACAAAGCTCTCCTGTCGTGCCTGGCTTTCTCTTTCCAGCCAATGTCTTTCACTCTCTTCCCTATTTGGATAGTTTGTATGTTGAAGGAATGACAGTGAATGACAGAGCTGCTCCTATGTATCACAGATAATCACACCCTGAACCCCATATCACACACAGAATATTGGTGCCTTTAAGAAATAAAACTTTATTGGCAGTTGGCAAAAAAGTGCCAGAGTGCTCTCTCCATTTGCTTGGCTGTCAGTTGCTAAGGAGATCAGATGAACACATGTTTACTGCTGCTTCTTGCGGAAAGAACAACCTGCAAAAAAAATCATATAAGTCTCAACATACCGCCTACAAGGCTACTTCCTGTAAGCACAATATCCAGCAGAATAGGTACACTGCAGATCCCTACACAACATTGTATGTCTATTTGCTTTTCTTCTCCATTAGACATATCCGTGAGTGCCTGGGGCACCTCTTTAATATCTTTAATAAAGATTATATCCACAACTAGTTACCTAAGGGAGTACTTCTATCAATGTGTCTTTGCATACCAGTAAAGACTGTGATAACATCAATGACCACCAGACAGCCTTGCCACAAAGCATAACTGCATTAACCCTCCTCATTGCATGACTGAACACCCTTCACTACTTGGCTAATATGTAGTTGTTCGTGTGGTAATTTCACTTCTCCAAGACACAGAATACAAAAGCCTTCAAATTATGACCACCAGTCAATTTTGCAACTAACTTGTCCCAGCCAAAATAATGTGCAGCATTCACTGTAGAGAAAGTGCTTCTTTCTGACCAAAAAAAAAAATTGACTATTAATATGATTGGGATAAACCAAAGACAGCATCACAACAAAAAATAAATCACGTGTAATGCCATTGTTAAATTTTAACTGTGAACCGCGTGTGTGTGCGTGCATGCGTGTGCTCTTGGAGGTTCTGTTTTATGTGAAAGCAAAGCTACAAACTGCAACTGTTGGAACACAGTTAGACATTTGAGTAGTTCTTTTCAAGCACCTGCCCTTCACATGACTACTCATTCCAAAAGTCACACGCTGTTGTTTCCTGAATACTTTGAAAAAGCCTATGTTCTGTTCAGTATTTACTCATGATGATATACGTTGCAAGGGTAGAGGTGATGTTACCCATACTGACAAAAAAGCGTAAACACGCTTTGGGTAGACACACATGTTTTTCTTTCTCATTGCTCAAACCATCATGATGTGCAACTTGGGAGCATGGCTATGCTATTAATCAAATAAAGTCATTGCAGCACCTGAAGCAAGTGCAAAGGTCAGAGAGAAACATACAGTACATTGCAGAAACATCAACAAAGGCACAAACGCCAAATGGCCAAAGAAGATGCTGACAGAAACCCTGCAATCGTTTTTTTTCCTTTTTTTTTCATTGTTGTCCCAGAAATCCTTGGAAAACTCATGCAAATTGCCTCAACAGTGCATTTTTCGCTCCGCACGTACTCAAAGATTTCTGGTAATGCAGATTACAGTTTGAAACTTAATTTCTACACATGCTACTGTACCAAAATGTACTTATAACCACTGTTCACCCGAGGGTTTGTTGACGATTTAGTAACTCTCCTGCTTCAATTTAACTACGGAAGTGTATTATATCCATGTAAAGCGAAGGGCTAGGATTGGGTGTAGGGAAACGCCTCGACAAACACAAGAAACGGGAAGGGAATGCCAGAGAACGACAAAGAGCGAACGAGAGAGGAAGGGTACGTGTGCGTGCGTGCGTGCGTGCGTGTGTGAGAGCATAAGAGGGACGGAGTAGGGCTAACAGACACAATGCTAACTCCGAATGATTACATTCTAAGAACAGCTGTGTTTTCAGTGCAATGATTATGAAGGTTATCACAACTGCTGCGAAGATTACTGAGCTTCTTTACTCGGCTCTAGATTCCAGAGCGACAATGTACACTCCCAGTTCGGCTCTTTGTTGGGCAGCATGATTCCGGATCTGCCCGCTAGGCCTTGCTACCAAATCTTAATGGGCTGCACCCAAAGTAACAGTTTTCAACAAATCCTGTCTCTTACCTTCTGTAAGCTTAGCACGGCCGCCTGTTGGCTGGCACAAGATGACGGAGCAGCTAACGCACAACACCACAGATTGGGCATGGCTAAAGACAGTTGTGATCTTGTAACATCCTAAAATCACGCGAAAACGACAACCAAACAACATGAACAGAGCGAAGGGTCTAGACGTCGAAAGAAGTAGCGCAGGAATCTATACCTCCGCATCTCACGTCCATGAAGAAGGAATTTGGACTCTGCACAAGCCGCTTTAGCTTGTGTTTCCTCTTCTCATCGGCAATCTTTGGGTGAAGGAGATCACGAGCGAGCTGCAGGACAACAAAATTAGGGCTCAGATACCGCTACAAGCGACAAGGTAAGAATCCTGCTTGGAACTCACAGGCATCTTGCTTCCGATTCAGCCAACACAAGGGAAAAGGACGAGAGAAGCTCCTTCGCCGCCATTTATAGAAAACGATTTTTTAACAAATTTTTGCCATCTAGTGTTAGCCGCCTCCATGACAACACGGACAGATCGGTCATGCCGAACACGGCGGCGCCCGCGGCTCTGCGGCCGTTTGCCGTCGATCGAGAAGGTTATCGATGTATCCCTAACTTGCGCGCGGCTGAACATTGCGCAGACCCATTTGAGCGCATCCGCGCACCCCATTTGATATGGTTACCCTAACCTCCCTAACCCTAACCCAGGTGGGGCATACAATGGAGCCAGAGGTTAGCATGTATACTAGTATTTTCGTGCTCTATCAGGCTTTTCTCTCTCTTTGTCTCTTTTTTTCGAACTCTTTCTTAGCATAAGAGAATGAAACGACTCGGACTTTTTACAACTGACCCTCATGCTAATGAAGACAACAGAATACTTTATTAGAGACTCTTAAGGTGAGACGAAAGAATGACCAAAAGCAGCGGCACAACGTGTCGGCGTACGCCTTCATCAGTTGCCCAGTTGTTGATATACTCTTTATTGAGATATTAAAGAGTTGCCCTAGGCACCCACCTCGGATATGTCTAAGAGAGCGGAAAAGCAAAGTAGACATACAAGGTTATGTCACTCAGTCACGGATGTGCGGCGTACAGTTTAATACTAAGGAAAATATATTCTACTGTATAAGCAGAAAAGTTCGTTTGGAATTTATTTTCGCTTATTTCGTTCGAATACGTGAATGGACTAAAATTAGTGCCGCACTAAAATTTACAAGGGTCCCCTTCAGTTACACAATCCTGCATGCAGATACAGACATGCATTTCAGCCCAAACGAAAATAAATGCCGAACGAAAGGCCTTTTTTCCATAATGAGCGAAAATTTTTGTGAACGAAAATTTCTTCTTATACATGTGCGTGCATTTACAGACCACTCCGAGTCGCTACTCGAAAAGTCGATCTGTATTACAAGATAGCATAAAAGGAGAGAAGACATAAGTACAAAGAGAGGGAGATGGCCTACTGAGTCCATGAAAAGAAAAAACGATGCCTCCCCTACTGGGCCTTGTCGCAAACAAAAATAAATCGGATTGTAGAGCGAGGAGTTAGGGGTGGTGATGTCCAAGAGGGCTCAGATCGAGAGGAAAAGATTGTGTAGGAACAGAGAGTCGCAATTTGGGAGAAGTCAGTGCGGAGACTTTTGGGGCGAATAGCGGAAGACTTGGGTGGAAGGAGCATAGTAGAGGATAGGTTATCAAAATTTGAGGGGGGCATAGTGGTCAGATTTACTGGGCGTGCATGGGCTGATGGAATGTTCGTTTCAAAGGGAATGGTCAGAGTTCGATAAAGAGAATGTGGTTCTTTGGAAAGATTAGCACAAGATCAGGTCGTAGTGCGGTTGTGATGACGTCTTGAGGGATGGTGATTCATTCAAGGGGATATAAGTGGTCAGGGAGATCAGCATAGATTTGTGGGGGATGATTGGTGTTTTTGTAGGCTGAGATGAGAGAAAGTACGAGGTGTTTCAGGACAGAGTTGTGGCGCCAGGTGTCACGACCTTGCTGAAGAATAGGGGGCAGTGATTAAGGATGTGGTGAAGCCGGGGTCTGGTGGTTTTGAAAATGGGAACAGCTAGCGGGAGAATGAACGATTGTGCATGCGTTTTAGTAGGTAGGCAGTCAATAGAAGATCGGAGGATGAAAGACATTAAAGCTTTTTTGGAAGAGAATATATGTACGGTAGGATTCCCATGTAGCGTCGGTGTTTTCAAGATGAAGAAGGTTAAGGAAGGATCGTTGTACAAGAAGGGGTTTAACTTTGTTGTGGTAAAATATGAGAAGTTGTTCATGAAGATCTTGTTTAATTTTCAGTTTTATTTGTCAGAGATGGGTGGAGGGGGGGGGGGAATTTGCGTGTTATCTGGGGATGGATTGAGGAGAGGGGACACAATTTTGTTGCAAATTGACAGAGTGGAAGATTTTGATGAGGAGGAACAGGAACTGACTTTGTAGGAGAGTGCAGACTGCACACTGGGGTCTGGAGAAAGCCGAGATAGGGCTGCAAAAGAGAGGGCATGGCATTCGAAGTAAAGAGAGGAAATAGTGGGAACATTGAGAGAGGGAGAGAGAGAGAGAGAGAGAGAGAGAGAGAGAGAGAGAGAGAGAGTAGATTGCGTAAGATAGCAGTGGTGACACAGCGAGGTAGTGGAAGCCAGGTTTTGAGGACTTTTGTTGAGAGTGCATCGAGAGAAGTAAGTTGGCATTTGTTCAGATTGTGGACTGTGAGATGGAAACGTAAAGACAGAAGGATATAAATTGAGTAGACTTTTAGTTTGAACTCAGGTCGGATAAGGGAGGAGTCAATATTTGTCAAGGAAGTAGAGAGTTTTTCTTGGATAAATTGAAAACAACAGTCAGAAGAGGAGGAAGGGCCAATGACAGAGCCAAGGTATTTATGAGGCTTCTCAAAAAGGGCTGGTCAGTAGGGGGTAGCCATGAATGGTGAAAAGAACAGGTTTGGCAGAGCCGGAGACAAGGGAAAGGAAGCAATATTTAGCGAGTTTAAGTCTCATAAGCATAGTCGGCGAGGCAAGTTCAGTTATGTAGTTTATTAGGCGTTGGTAATTACGTTTGTTGGTTCTAATAAGGTTAAAGTTGTCAGCGTACGGTAAGGTAATAAAGGAGGAGCCTCGGAAAGAGTAGCTGTATTTTGAATTCAGTTTTTAGAAAGTCAAGACTGGGATTAAAGCGAAGGATAAAAATCAGGGAGAAAGAGGGTCGCCTTGGAACACGCCACGTGACATAAAGAACTTCAGTGAGGATCTCGAGGACCATTTAGGAGATTTAACGGTAGCAGATAGGTTGGAATAGAGGGGTTTGATGTATGCTTGGATGACAGGAGGGAATTGATTTCGTGAGAGTGTATGAAAGATGAGATCATGTGAGACAGAGCCAAATGCGTCAGCGTGGTCGAACCAGGCCGGTGCAGTGGAGGGTATGTTTGTTGGAGTGTGCATGGGAAGGAGAGAGTTCATTAGAGAGCATTGAGTGTTCAATGCAGCCATTGATGCCTGTGAGAAGGCTTTTTGTAGGGCAGGGTCAATAAGTTTGTTTTGTAAGAGGAAAGACTGAAAGCGTGCAGCAAGGATTGAATGAAAAGTTTTTCCAATACAGGAAGAGAGAACAATCATATGAAAGTTAGTCGGTTCAGAGGGAGAGTCACGCTTGTGGATAAGGGTGATGTTTGAGAGGGACCAGGAGGTTGGTGCATTAGCAGAGAGCATGATTTTGGTAAATAGGGTGGCTAGGAAGTAGTGTGTGCAGGGGAGGTTCTTTAGGTATCCGTAGTATATAGAGTCAGGGCCAGGAGAGGAGTAATTCTTCCGTGATTTTAGTATTTTTTTGATAATTGATGGTGTGATGGGGCTAAGGTCAAAGGCAGTGTTGATTTTACAGTTCAGTTTGACATGAGAATCTCGCAATTATTCCCAAGGTAATCGTTTTTATAAAAGGGATAGTAGGTGAGTGTAAGCATGGAGGTGTGATGTGTCATGCTAAGTTATCTAAAAAGAGGATGTAAGGACTTGTATGTGCTCTTTTCACCTATCTTAGCATGGCACATCACACGTCCATGCTTGCACTCACCTACTGTCCCCTTTGAAATGATTACCCCGGGAATAATTGTAGGATTCTCATGTCAAACTGAACTGATTGGGCAACTGATGAAGGTGTAGACACTGAAACGTTTTGCCGTTTTAGTCATCCTTTCATCTCACCTTAAGAGTCTCTAATAAAGTATTCTGTTGTCTTTCTTAGCACTTGACCTTTCAAGGAAAGTCCTCCAATTAGCTACAAGTGCATGAATATTGACCAATCCTCGCTAACAAATCAATAAGGCTGGACTTGAGATCCCGACTGAGTAGTCATAAGTCATAACATGAAAAACATTTCCCAGCAACTTTTTGTATCTGCTAGAGTTTCTGCCACAATGGCACACAGCACTGCCTTCATATTAGACTGCGGTTAAAAAAAATTATTTAGAACAGGATGAGGATGAAAGTTGGCCTTGAGAATCAAATGAAAAGTATCAAGCGTTTTCAGTGTAGAATGCGCGCATACAGTGTACAAATTAAAGAGTCTCAGTGATGTGTGGTTTATGAACTTTAACATTTATACCACGGTAACAGGATAGCAGTTGCACGATACGACTCTGTGACACAACTTTAGTTACGGTTATGATGCTAGGTTAAGACCACGGTATACCAGCAACATTCGTCTCCTTCAACCGAAACTGAGGGGTAACAGAAATTACTTGAAATGATGAGAAAGGGCTCTGGTACTGAGATAAATGAGCAACATCAAGACACGTCTTAAATCTTGTTGTTGAGGAGGCTTATAATGCGTCCGCTGGTATACTTGGAAACATACATGCACATATAGGTCAGGGATGCAGTGAAGTGCTACATACTTCTGCATGGCTTGACGCTGAGCTGAGTATCCATGTGTCGCCGGATCTTCTTGGTTTCCCTTGTCAGTGATCTGTTCTGCCTGATCATGAGCTCACCTCTACATTTTAGACTCAGCAACAACAGGAATGAGCCTCTTCCAGCACGTGGCTGGTCCCTTCCTGATGATGGGTTGGTTTATCAGGATCACAGGCTGCCTGATCATTACCAGTGGTCGTAGGTTTCTGTATGGTCTTCCGGTGCAAGCACTCCGTTGTCTCTTTCATTCCCATGGAAATGTGTCTTGGAAAGCTGTTGTTGACCATTCTACATGTACTCTGAAATAGCTCTCCTGGAAGCAGCCTGTTGTCATGTTGACAGGAATGGTAGAGAGTTCAGCCGGTAAGGAGCATCTGTGGCGTGATTGGATCAGGATCACCAGCCTCATGTGAGATATACGTCAAAGGTTTGTTGTTTAAAATACCTTCAACCAGAACTGTATGCAATGTTGACTCTGTTAGTGCCTGATCCTTCAGAACAACATGCAAGGATGACTTCACTGCTCTAACTTTACACTCCCAGACACTACAGTGACTTGGAGTAGCAGGTGTGATCAAGCAAAACTGTGTTCCATGTGCAGCGAGACGTCGGGCTAACTTGGGCTCCTTTTGTTTGAGGGCACTTACAATCTCATTGCACCCACTGACAAAAATTTGTCCCCCAGTCAGAAAGAATCTCACATGGGTACCATACCAAGGTGTAAATGGACGGAACACCAACAAAAAGGCCTCAGTGTTGAGGGCTTCCAAGAGATCAAGATGAATTGCTTGAACAGTAAGGGATGCAAATAAAACATCCCATCACTTCTCTGTTCATCATCCAATCCTGATTAAGAGAGGACCAAAACAGTCAACTCTAGTCAAGTAAAAGGGAAACTTGAAAAGGCATAATCGAACTGCAGGAAGATCTGCCATTTGAGGTGGCTGCGACTTTCCTCTCCAACGGCGACACTCGAGGCAGTCATTCTGCCCTTGGCAGATGGCAACGCATTCTTGATTTATCCAAAACGACATAGCAACTCAAATAAAAATCGCTCTTGGCCGGAGCCCATCAGCCATTTGTCATAGGTTTGAATTAGCAACCGCACAATGGGGTGACAACCATCAGGGATCACTGGGTACTTGGAAACTTTGGATTCTGTCACTCAACCAAGATAACCACCAACATGAAGCAACTCATCACTGCTATCATAAAACGGCGTGAACTCCAACAAATGACTTTGTTGAGGTATCTGATGATCAGATCACAGTGTACTGATTTCTTCTGAAACAAATGGTGCTTTGGTGTGTGTTGTTGAGTTGGATCAAGATAGTGCATCATCTTGTCAGGTGAACCATTCTTTCCCACAATGATCTACCATCTCTGACTACGTCTGGCAGGAATTGATGTCGATGTTGAATGCCGCAGCAGAGCTTGGGGTTAGCCCAGGGAATTGAAAGGGCTTGCGAACCTCATCAGATGGTTCTGTTGCAGGCTCATTCGGGGTAATGGGCCATTGATCTTCTGGCAGCAGTAGAAATTCTGGACCACTCAGCCAATGACTCTTCAGAGTCAGCTCCTCAAGTGGCTTTTCTCTGATGATGTTATCAGCAGGGTTTCTCAGGGTATCCACCATACGCATATCACCCTGCCATACTCTCTGTCAACTCCTGGATATCAGCAATCTGAGTACCAATGAATACCTTGTACTGATATGAATCCAACTTGATCCAGTGAAGTACCGTTGTGGAATCACTCTACAAAAATGTGACATTAATGGTCAAAGCCAATTCATTGAGTACGGTATGAGCATACTGAGAGGCCAATTGTTCTGAAAGCTCAAGGTGAGGAATAGTCATTTGATGTGCAGGGCTTACTCTTCACCTCTCTGCAACAAACCTGACTTCGACACTGTTCAGTCCACTACTATGGTAGGCAACAGCACCATACGTGCAATTAGATGTGTCACAAAACTCATGAAGTTGGTGCATAATGTTTGTGCTGAATGTCACATAGCATCATGGTACCAAAATAAGCATGAGATTCGACAACTTGTCACACAACTGTAACCAGCGAGACAGGATGTCGTCTTCATCATCGTTGGGAATGGGGTCATCCCAGCCAATCTCTTGGTGTCGCTATAAATCTTGTATGATGAGCTTCGTTCTTGCTGTAAACGGAACGAGGAACCCAAGAGGGTCAAACTGGCTCGCGGATTCACTCAGAATGGTCTGCTTTGTTAGCAGACAGTCATCTGTATTTGAAACCAAAAGTTGTGGTTTAAACTCAAACTGGTTGGTTACACAGTTGAACATGAGGCTAAGGGTAAATTCTGAAAACTCCTCACCAAGGGCCATTGATTTCTCATAATTCTCTGCCTTCACATCAGAGGGAATGCTAACCATTAAGGTTGGGCAACTGCTAGACCACTTTCCAAGATTGAAGCCTGCCTTCAGAAACATTGGTCTAGTCTTCTTGGCAACATTCACAGCTTCATTGATTGAATTGATTGATGCCAAAAAGTTATCCACATATAGTGAGTTGAGCAATTGGGATGCTTCATTGTCAGTGCAACTGCCAAGAATGTGTTTTCATACAGCATAACTGATGCAACAAAGACTACAGTTCAATCCAAAGACCACAAGTCGCCACCGATAAATGTTAGTGGGTGTGTTACGCTCCATCCCGCACCACAAGAAATGAAGGTATCTGCCATCTCTTTCTGAGATGCGCACTTGGTGAAACATTGCTTGGATGTCTGCAGAAGCTCCAATTTGATACCCGTGGTAGTGCAGAAGTACACCAATAACAGATAATCCAAGATCTGAGCCAGTATAAGGAGATGATCAGTCAATGTGGTGGCACCATGGCGAAACGAACAATCAGACAGCACATAAACCTTTCCATCTTTCTGCACAGCATGATGCGGGATATGCCAGGGTTGATTGGTAGTGTGTTCATCCTTGACTCTAGTGACCAGACCATCGTTGGTAAGTTGTTGCATTTTCCGACAGTAAGATGCTGCAAGCTTCAGATTATGATTGAGCTTCCGTTCAATGGATATCGGTTGAGACATCACAACACGGCTGCTGGATTGCAGAGGTGGCCATTGGGTGCGCCAAAGTAGTGGAACTTGGTACCGGTGGATGCCATTGCCATTCACTCTCGTGGTCTCACTTTCCAAGATTGCAAATTAATGCTTTGAATCTTCTTTTGATCTTGTTAGGTCCTTTAAGTCTTATATCAGGCTCATGGCAGAATCTATACTCCAGAATCATGCTACTAAGTCATGCATTTGACTGTTAGTAGGACTGGTGTGTGACAGGAATAGGCTACTTGCTGCGGCATCACTTGGTTGTGAGGCTCAACCCTGAATAATCCAACCGAGTGCTGTCTGCCCAGCCACGGGTGCTTCTTTAGGGCCAAGACGTACTTCCAGCGGGGTGATTAAATAAGCATTATTGCAATCAAGATAATCTGCTTGTGGATTGGTTCAATGAAACTTGTTCGTGGCAGGTCTGGCAAGTGCTCCCAATTGCTGCACAGCTTGGCATTGCTGCTGGCTAGGCAGGTCAAGGTGTTGATTGACAAAGACATCTCGTAGGCAGTATCGCTCATTAGTGTCCGTTGCTGGAGACACTTCAATATCCATCGCACTCCCCTGCTCGACAACATGATCACCTTGGTAGGTACCAATAATCATCTATTTCCCCCTCCGTCGTGACGGTACGGTGAGAAATTGAAATTCCATTTTGTCCATTCTGCGGAGTTGAACGTTTGCACTTGCACGTTCGCTCGAAGCTGTCACCCATGTACCATACAGCTGTACGACATCTCGTGTTGATGACGTTCAGAGGTAGTGTCACTGGGTGGAATTCGCCAGAGCTTGAGACTTCGTTTCTCGTTTCCGTAGTAATCCTGAGAGTTTCGCTTCCATGTTCTCCTCATCTATATCTTGTTCCAGGAAGGCGTTCGTAGTCAACTCGGAAAGCAACTTCCAGTTAAATTTTGATAAATTCCACCTGCTAATGGGCCTCTTGTTGGAGCTTCTCAGCTTCGTGAAGTAGTCGCAGGCCTTCGGTTTCAGCCTTTCGTTTACGGGCGCTCAGAACTGCCAGTTGGCTTGCGATGAGGTTAGAGAGCTAGCCTTCGAATGGCTAAACATGCTTCCTTTTCAATCTGACTCACTATCTCACAACCGCAACCCGTTAACCAAAAATTACCAAAAAGTCAATAGGCTGTCCTTAACACCCATAGCTCTTTCGAGTAATTTGGCCGTGTATATGTACGTACTAAGTCTCTCTTATTAGTCATTGACTATCGTGAGAGTAATAAAGAACAAGAACGGCAAGAACAACAAGTCGGGCTTCTTGTATGGGGCCTATGGGTGCATTATCTGACCGTAGGGCTATGCATTACTCTTTTCCTTGATGTACAAAGGATGACAGTGGTCGACTGATCATCGGGCTACTGCTGTATTACTATAATGATAATTTGCTCTTGAACTGAAGTTACGTCTTTGCATTGTTCATGTATACCACATACTTGATGCCAAAACTGGCAACTTACTCGTTCCAGTCGCACAGGTTCGCACATCGGTACTGTATACTACCTTGCGTCATGCTCCACAATTGCATGTTTGGCGTTTCGAATTCGCTCTTTGCCGGTGACATATATGCTGCTTTTGAAGCAATTTCTGTTGATTTGATACACACATACACACACACACACACACACACACACACACACACACACACACACTGAAACAGTTTGGGCTTTGTCTTGTACTGGTGTTGTAGGTTTCTCCTCTCTCTCTCTCTCTCTCTCCCCCTTCTTCTGTTTCAGACTGGCAGTGATCGACCGACTGATGAACGGGCCAATTGCTGCTGTGGTAATTTTCATTTCGCTTCTTGTCTTTTTGCGTGTAAGATGTGCTCTGTTGCTTACACCTTTCTTTTCGAATTGACACACACACGCGTGCGCGCGCACACAGTCGACTGAGACGCCATTTTAGGTGGGTTAAGCTGGTGGATTAAGTATCCTCACAATTGTTTGTCGGAACCCTTAGGCCTCTCCGGATCCAGTCCCTACCACAGTCGAGGCTAAACGTGACAAAGCTTGCAGCTTCGCAAATCATTCGGTAGCACGGCGCTACAAACGAATCCGACCGTAAAGCTGGTGCTCAAGGGTTGCACTTGAGCACATGGACGACATACCGCGAGCATGATATACCGTGGCCACGCGCAGCTGCAGCAGCCACAGCTATCGTGCTCAGGTCGGTCCGGGCCCGAGGCCACCCGTGCTCACCGATCGTGATAGTCTACGGATCGGTGGTGCTTCAACAGGTTACATGTATTGAAGAAATGGTGTTGCTCGGACTGGCAACGCACGCTCTCTTCTGCTATATCCCTCTTTACCGGATTTGGTTCCAGATATGAAATAAAAAGGCTCATGGCAACCCCAACACCGTTTGCTCTTAAGTTATGTGCTGGCATGTTAATCATACTTAGCTGCGATCGCTTTTTTGCGATGTAAACGAGGTCTTATACTTTCAGTCTGTCAGGGTAGCCTCATACTAGTCTGTGCGGCAGCATCACACACCACTCACTCGGCCGTAGCTGCCTTACGTAAAATTCTGCATTAATTTTGCCAAAATACGGGCATGTCCGTTTGAGAGGGAGCGACTTTGAGCTCTCCCCGTATTTCAAATGCAAAAAAGTTACAGGGTTGAGCGATTGAAAAGCAAGCAGGAGGAGAGTTTACAGCGCTGCAGCGGTCGACGTTGATCGAAGTTGATCTTCGCTGTAGTTACCTACCCATCGTGACAAAAATAAGACTTCGTACGCTATGTATGGCTCATGTAAGTAAAGGGTTAGTTGAACGCTGTACCTTGACCGGGCCTTGAGTGCAAGCTACGCGCGTTGCACTGCGGCAACAATCTCAGGTAATTCTTGGCACTTTAAGCACCAGAAGTTGTCCGACCACAAATCAGTCGTGGACGGGGGCGAATGCAGTAGATGTGGACAGTTTTGGAAGGCTTCTAACTCTCTCTCTCTCTCTCTCTCTCTCTCTCTCTCTCTCTCTCTCTCTCTCTCTCTCTCTCTCTCTCTCTCT
>JAOWAW010025911.1:0-10410 GCA_028565695.1 Nicola tetela | reverse complement strand
CTACCGTAGTTGAGTTGCTCTTGTCACCAGCAAAACCCCATACCTACCGTAGTTGAGTTGCTCTTGTCCCCAGCAAAACCCCATACCTACCGTAGTTGAGTTGCTCTTGTTCCCAGCGAAACCCCATTCTTTCAAGTGGGCATATTCCAATGCACAGCAGACCTGAAGTAGAATGGCTGGCTTGTATGCAGCCATCAGGCCAACTTGTTTCTCATTAATCATTGCTTTGCTGGTGGATTAATTGGTGTAATGGCTGTATCGTTTCACATGTGTCCTGAAAGAGGAAGGGGTTCGACAGGAAATTGGGTGCACATGCAGGAAGAATCTCCACATTCAGTAAAATGAACCTAAGTGTTGACATTAGTGATGAGATAGTGTTACTTAGTGCATTCAGTCTGCCCTAAAGCATACAGCCCTTATGACATCAGCATCCACAGACACATAAACACACGCTACCAACAGGTTGAGACTATGAACGCCATGGAACAAAGTGGCGGTATTAAAGTCCATATTAATAGGATTATTGGAGAAAGGAGAGAGAGTACAAGACAAGAAGGTGTGGCAGAGAGCAACAGAAGTCCTCAACAGCCTTAGCAAATGTTTGCTGTCTCTTTCTCTCCATGACACATTTGTTAGACATCTGAGATGAGTGCTGCATTTGGTTTTTAAATATGTCCTAGGAAGCACTGTAAATCGAGTTGCACCAGAGATCTATTGTTCCACATTTTTTTCACTGGGAATAAAAAAGCTAGCCATAACTTAAAAGCAGATGGGAGCTGCAGCAAAACACAACAGGCCAGTATTATGGGAAGGTCTAGACAAGTTAACAAACCACTGTCACTCGTGGTATTCAGGTGAGGAAAAAAGCTTTGGATTAAGAGAGAAAGACGTGGTGTGTGAGTTTAGTTTCGCAGCTGCTCAATATTATGTAAGATTGCAAGACGAGGGCCCATGGGAAGACCAAGCTGACGAAGGTGGTGCTCATCAATGAAGAAGAGCTCCTGAAGACTAATCTCTTCTTTGACGAAAGTCTGAAACAGTGAACGAGACAGGAGAGGGTATAATGTGAAGCAGTCGGTAAAGAGTATGAAAGAATTATGAATGACATGAGTAAATGACACAAAAAAAAGACAAAAACTTGAAATCTGTAGTGTATGGTAGAATGCAAACAAAGCCCAGAACTGTGAAGCTGTTTGACCTTTTAAGCCATTTCAGCAATCAGCATGAAGTCTACAGTGTAGCTAGCATTTAAGGGGAGATATCCACCAAGCAGCTGGTGTGAAAATAGTTTGGAATGTAAATAAATGAAAGAAACCCAATAACAAGAGAAGCGTGTCAAATATGGGAGAGCTTGTTTCGCACTGTATAAACAGATCCACTACTCATCTAAAAAAGAACAGCATGACATCTCACATTATAATAAAACTGCAGAGCAAACAAAGGTTGAGAAACTGATTATTTGTACTTTTTATCCACTGACCTCGAGATAATGCTGAAGGCCAAGTTTTTGCAAAAACTCAGAAATATTTCCACATGATGAAAGTGGTCTGCTTTGTGCTGATGAACCATTCAACTGACTGGGTAAAGTCAAGGATTGTCCAGCTTGTGTGACTGACTGTTTGCTCTTCTTCCCCTACAAGAAATAGAAAACTATTCCATTAGAAATCAAATTCAATATTTGAAAAATATGTTACATATACTGCACTTACTACAACCAAAGAAACAGATCGACTTCTGTTGCACATATACACGCCAACTCAATGGCTGTTTTAAGCAAACACCAGTATACTTACTAGAAGTTTGCAAATGCAGTTATCTCTCCTGGGCACATGCAGTTATCTCTCCCAGTCATTCCCTAATCCTTCAATTGCAATTAAGTCTGTGTCTCACAACAGGAATATGCTTGACAGGAATACACTTGATGTTCTATCCTCCCTTTTACTCAGAGTGCCTTGCAGAAATTGTCAAAGACAGAGGATTTGTCTAATTGGCACAACCTCATGCCATCTGTCAGTAAACATTGGTTGCTATCAGAAAGCGCTAACCAGGATGATTTCATTGACCGTACGTGACTGAAATTTGACTGGGCAGGTGTAAATGAGTTAGAAACAGGTCCCAAGGCAGGTGGCCTATTCAACACACCTACTTACTGTTCGCTTGTAGCTATCTACTATCCCCCGTAGATTTCTCTCCTGTAAAATGATCGACTGATGAACGGGCCACTGCTGTTGCTCACCTTGCTCCTTGAATGCTTGACTGTCATGCGTCCGGTGAAGCTTAGTGACATAACTGCCTCTAATGGCTACACACAACATACTATATGGTTGGTTTCCACATCAAAATATCTGTTGGTCAGGTTCTACTAGAAGCTAAAGGGTGGTTACCCACTCGTGGAACTTCATCGAGACCCTTTGTTTTATCAGATTTCTTCCCAACAAGGAAGTTTTCATCTTAGGTTTTCCAGGAGCATAGCTGGTTGTGAGACAGGGGGTTTGACGTTTGAACTGATATACACCAAACAAACTGGGGATTTACAAGGATGAGAAACAAGGAAAAATGCAAGTGGCCTAAGCACCACATAGCAGCTGGAATTGAGTCTTGATCAAGGGTGGCCATTTGCAGCATCGACCCCCCCCCCCCTTCCTGCTTAGACCTCTAAACATGTAAGGATTTATAGTTTTCAGAAAAGAGCATTTTAAATATCTGGCCATGCAGCCAGAGGATACAAATTTGTGGCTTTGATGCAAACCTCACAATAAATCGTCAGTTTCTTTCTGGCCAGCTGAAATCCCCACCCGGAAGACATGTCACTTGACTTCCCAAAGTTTGTTAACTAGATCACTGGCACACGAGTTTAAGCTAAATAAGGGCTCAAAATGCTGGGGGTACCAAACGTTGAAGGCAACATAACGTTTTGCGCAGCATACTGCAGATGCATTGAACATGCACAAACAACAACAGTGAGGCGATATCTTTAACCTTTGACCATGTGACCTCTTAGAGATGGCTGAAGAACAGCGTCTTTCACCAAGAACTTGTAAATAGTTTCACCAAGCCGTTTGAGGGGGGTAACCACCCTTAAGAGCGGCAGTGACTGTCTCCAAGGCTGCTTTAAACTATTTCCCGTCTGGTGATCTTTGAAAAGTATGCCCACATTTAAGTGTGGAAAACCGCATTAACAATTTCTTCATAATTGTTCAGCATTTTCCTAGCAATAAAGGACTAATTGTGGTAAGAACAAGGGAGCAAGCGCATCACTACTACAGTGCCAATGAGTCTAATGAATGAATCTAATGACTTAAAGGATGTGTACATGTTCAGCAGAGGAGAAAGGGGAGAAGGGCCAACATACTGCTAGACGTCCGAAGACGCTGCGCTTAGGGGCCACCTTGAACGGCCGTTCACGCAGCTCCACCTGATCGTTGGCTGTGGCATGCACCTATACAGCAAAATTTAAAAAAAAAACAGGTCGGTTTTTTCAAAATTAAGCTTAGTAATTAAGTCAAGCAAAAAAATGCTAATGCTCAATACGACAAATTTATTAACATGTACACTGACAACCCTTGAGTGTGGTCACAAAGAAGTCTAACTAGAATTTTACTATGCTGACTGCAGCAAAAAGGGTGTATTGTGTCTATACATTTCCTTCAGAAGGAAAACAGGTTTGAGCTCTTGTCTGAGAGAGCAAAAACTACATGCCATAACAAAACACTTCTTGCAGAGTCACATTTACTACAATGCTGTTGTCAAAAAGCAATACTCACTAAGTCAGACAAGGAAGCCAGCTCTTCCCGTATTTCTTGTACGGAAGTGTCACGCATTGCTAAACAGTTCACCTGTATTGGCAAAAAGAACCAACATATCCAAACTGGCACTAATAAGAAAACTTGGCTGTGAGCATTACTACTCAAGGTGATGCCACACCGCCACGGACTAGAACTTTACTGTTCACTGCATCATGAAAATGTGCTTGATCAAACCAGCACCTACCTCATCTCTGAGCTGTGACAGAGACGCCTCTAACCCAGGCAAGGACCGAGTGCTGCTCATAGGCTTTGAAGAGATGGCTGCCACCTAGCACAGTACAACAGACAGTGGACACAGTTTAAACCCCAAAAGCTCCCTATTTATATGAATACTTACAGCTTCTCAATAATACATACTCTGCTAATGCGCAATTCTCGATAGTGAGAGCTAGGCCTCACTTGTTTCCACAATGGGAAGTTTTCCTGATACTACATAGCCTCTTCTAGGTAGCATATTTTTTCGATGAAAAGTCGCAGCGGAGATGATCCGTTCATCACACAGTAAGAGCCGCCCATGGCCCGCCTGCACTCTCGAATAAAGGCTGCAGCCATAGGTAGTCAAAACAATGCAGGCACCGGTACAGGTACTGTGCATGCTGCGCCAGCGGCTGACACAATTGGGGAGAAGAGTGCAGTGCGTGCACAGCTAGTAAATCGACATGGTCACAATGACCATGGTGACATGATATGAAAGGACTTGAGTCCAGTACTGAATGTGTAATTTAATGCAAAGCACATCAGCAATTGTGTTAACAGTCTGTACAATGCACGCCATTTTCTACTTGCCTATAGTGCTTACATTCAGAACAGACTTGTAGCTATTCATTTTGTCTATGAGAGGTGAGGACATACTCCCATCTGTGTTCAAAACCTGAATGAGAGCATCAGTTACAGAGAAAATAGTATAGAGGAAGAAGTTTTCAATTATAAGTAATTCTGATGGTAATCAACTTTTTGCTATCCCCAAAAATACATACCATTGAGAAATGACTATTTTTCTATCTTATAGAGTTTTTAAGAAGTATAAATTGATTGAGTGTTTTATTGATGTGAAAAGTTAACTGAATGCATTTATGCATGAGTAAGCAGTGGACAAGGCTTACCCGTCTTGCCAGCTCAACAACACTTGCATCAAAACGCTGGAGTTCTTCCGATCCATGCTTTATAGTGGAGTGTATTCTCTTGGTCAGTTGGCGGATTTGCTGTGTATGGCGCTGTTGTACTGCACCGCACACGCGCGCACACACACACACACACACACACACACACACACACACACACACACATGGAACATGACATGAAACCAGTCAGAAACAATTACAAAGAGAAGTTCTTCAATAAGTTCTACAGCAGACTGATGTCATTCAAAGCTCATCATTTGCTTGGAAGTACATTGAAGCAGCAGAAGTAATCACTTGTCCTAGAACACCACCAAACTTTGATGTTTAAAACTACTTCAACCTTCTGCACCATAAATGGCAGTTCTTCATTACAGGCTCTGATTGCACCAGAAATGTCCGCACATTGACTTGTGCTACAAACAAATGTTATTAGCCTACCAAGTAGTCAGGTTTGATTAGCATTGAACAGTGTACATCTGCAGCCCATACCACCCGACACTAAATAGCTTTTAAGGGGCCATCTGTAATTATCAATGTTTTTTTAAATTCTGCCCTCAGGGCAAATTGACTTTGACCCCCTTCCCCCAACCAATTCGTCACACATATAAGAACTGATTCCCAAACACTTGAAAAGAGTGGTCATCATGACTAGCATGGCTGAAAATGCAGGAGTGAACCTGCGCAATCACAACTTGTAGCCTACTTAACACAACTTTGTTGTACATTGTCTTGGTTGAACACCTTGCAACAACTTGTTACATGTTTGCAATACCTCTGTGCCTTGCAAGCATGCAAGCTAGACAGTAGGTTGACTATCCAAGCCTGTGGTAGGAAGTGGTAGGATGCAGCTGACATGTGAATGGGAAGCTTTTTCTCTTTCTTTTCACTGCAATAGGAAACCAACTTCCCAGGATCCAAAGGTTATAAACAATGTTGGCTGCAAGCAAGAGTAGTCCTAGTGCTGTCAACCGGCTCGGCGGAAACTGACCTTCTTGCAACTGACCTAGTTGAGTACTCATGACACCGTCCCACTAGTGCTGGTGCTCATAGATTACAGAGACCATGTCAATGACGCACAGCTGACAACAGGCATGGATGTTGCTTGTCAAAGTCAATCTGGCAATCGTGGCCACGGAAGAATTTTCCAATGTTGAGTTTTCTATTAAAATATCGATTTTTTAAATTTGGCACAGGCTCTGACCCTTCCCTCCCCTTCCGGCCAAGGGCAGGAATTTTAAAAAACATTGATAATTATGGACAGCCCCTAAGCTCTTCTTCATTTGAGCAGCAATTGTCTCCTATTTACACGAGCAACTTAAAGCCCAGGCAGTGACTGGCAGACAAATGTGAACACCTATTCACAAACCTTTCCTAAGAAATAGTGCACTTGGCATGCATCCAAATACAAAAATAGCCAGGAGTTGTGACATTACCCTGCAAGTGTTGCTGCTGAATAGCAGTAAAGAGGACTTCTTGTTTGGCTTGTACAGTAGCAAGGTTCTGCAGCTTTTGCTCTAATAGACCAACCTGCTCATCCGATTCCAGTTCATCCTGTCAAAAAAAAGATTTCTCTAACTGGTAAGCAAATTTCACAGTGGCTTCTTACATAGACTTAGCAAAGTAACCAATACAATCATACATGCTTGGAGAAAGCTCTGAAAGCATATTATTGCTTCAAGCTCTTGTTAAAGAGCATTGTAACTGGATAGCAAGGCTGAAGTTGTAGCTTTCTGGAAGGTTTAACAAGTCTGTTAAAAAAATGTTAGTGTGACATTAATGATAGGATATATTTGCATATTTCGGTAAACAGATGGTGGCATACTACCCTATAACCATGGTAACCAAAACTACTTTGCTCTCACTTACTGGATGAGACTCAAACACTTCCCCACAGCTACCGTCGCTGCTTGCATGGTCAGGTATGGTGGACATTGGCATAAATGGCCGGTTTTCTCCTGGAGAACAATGTGAACTGTACAGTGACCTGACTGCTGAGCGAGACGCTTGGCAAAGCTGCTGGTATGACCACCGACGTTGAGGTCGGTTCTTCCTTTTTGATGACTTCCCTCTCTCATCCTCAGCACCAGCCTCTTCAAGACGCAAAGCTATCAAAGGAATGCCAGTGTCTCTCTTTCTCCAGTCGATAATGGTTGCACTTGACGACCGGGGGAGAGATGATTTTGTGACCTTATAACTTTGAGCTGGATGTGGTGACATGTCATCTGTTGACAGCCCACCATCCACCTCATCAACATGCCTGACCTTGAGTCTTTCAATGCGTTGATGGGCAACCTCATTTTCCTAAAAACATAAACAAACAAAATCTCACTTGCAAGACGACAAATCTGGCAGACTCTCACTGTGCTTCAAAGTGAAGCAACAGGCCTGCTGAATGGTTTACCGCATGCTATGTCAGACAGCGGCAGATGAGAGCAGAATCATACCAACAAGGCATGGAAACATTCTACATTTGCCTTACATGTGTTGTTGGTAGACTGCTTTGTGCCATCTCTCCATCGTCATAGTTAATGAACAGTAGCTGACAAGGACAGGAAAGGAGCAAGGCAACACATACGACACCTCTTTGACGACTGTTTCACGTGAAAAACAAAGGCCAGCTTAGTCTACTCTGAATTCACACTCTATCATTTCAATAAAAGCTGTTCAAAGCATTCATTGACATTGAGCCTTCAAACAGCCGTAAAACTGAGGTATGAGACAGCGTGAATAATTTATCAAAATTGATCCAGGCAAGGATGAGCAGTTTCCTGAACCTTTATTTCAAAATTTGCTTCGTATTTACAGCTGGACATTGCCTGATACTGGCCATCAAGACTGTTGTTGTGTAACTTAGTTTATTTCTGAGACAACAGTGAATTATATACCTGTGGGAAAGATCGAGACAGCGTTTTTGTCGATTGCACAAGCCCTTTCACCTGCAAATAAGAGTATAAGACACTTAAAAGAATGAGCAATTCTACATTAACACCCAGCACCAGCAATGATTATAAGTTGCTAAAGCAAAGTCTTCACTGCCATCTTACGAAATCTGTACCACCAGAAACTCTTGCCTACAAGTGGTGGAGTACACAAGCACCAAACCTGCTCTTTTGAACGACAGCAATCCCTCCTTGAATGTTCTGCTGTTCTTGTTGGCATGAAAGACTCATCATCCGCACCATAGTGCACAAGGTCCTTACACAACAAAAACAAATACAACAGACTTCTCAACTGCTGCTAAGAAAACTGACAAAAAAGAGTACACTGCTAGGTACCACATTATCTATCGACTGAAGACAACCCTTACCACAACTGATTTTGAATGTCTGATGGTTGGAAATGGAGGACTTGTTCGTGCTTTTGTCGGTGAAGTCTTTGCAGGGTCAGCACTAATGCTTCCTACGCTGCTAGTGCTGAGGCCATCCGCAGTAATACCAACACCGCTGTCCGCACTGTCGGGACCTGATGGTCAAGACAGAGAGACAATAAGGACAAAAAGTTGCAGGGAGTTCACTTGGCTACCTACTACAAAGAAAATTACATAAAGGAATACACTTGTCAGCTGTAGCAAGTAACAGTGCTTTAGTCAGGAATCAAGTTCATCATCTGAACTTAAATATTGATCATATGAGTGTTGGCACCATTATTAACGCGCGCGCACGCACGCGCGCACACACACACTATTACCAATATAATAACAACCAACTATAGAGCAGCCCAAGTGAGGCCACATACGCATCGCTCTGTGCCTGCTTGCTGCATTGGGCAACTCAGTCTGACCGTGTAGCTGCGGACTGGTTGAGGGCCGACGTTCTCCGTGGAGTCCACAACTTGATATGCTGCTTGTATCAGACGACATCACAGTATGCTCTTTACCTCTATCATTCTGTACAACAGGCAGCAGTAAATGACAATGCCTTTCACTAACAAAATGCCTTCCCAAAACACAAGTCAGCTCACGAATGGGTCAAGTGAGCCAGCACTATCCAACTTCTACTTCACCCAGTGTTTGAGGTTTCTGTTGATGCAGCTTAGAGTTCATTTTGCCCTCTAGACTGGTAAAAAGTGATGAAACTTTAGTAAACATCTTGCAAGATAATATGAGTGTGTGTGTGCATGTGTGGTTAGTGTACCTGCAGAGTATGATCCAGTGGCTCTTCCTCCTGATCTCCTGCAATGTCTTGCAGTATCTCAAGAAGTTGAAGGCAATCATCAGTATCACCGCCAGAACAGAACTTGTCTGGTCTCAGACTAGTGTGAATGCCAAGTCTGAATCTGCAAACTCGGACAACTTCCTGAACTCTTTCCTCTGGACTGCTCCAGTTTACAACCTGTTAGAAGTAGACACGTATCCTTGTTGAGCATGATCATAATTCGCAGTGGCAGCATGTATGTGCAGGCCTTCTACTAAGAGCTTACCACATTCTTGATGGCTTCTGGACTTATGCTATTCACCAACTTGCAGAGAATAATGCCATCTCGTAAGCTGCAGTGAATGCAAATACATGCAATACTTCAATGGGGTGACAACTAAAAAGTTGAGGCCTACGTTATTGTAGGATACCGTGATGCAGTGCTGTTACATCGCACCTGCATGAATGAAGGGAGATTCGATCTAAACACACAATAATACTGCAAAGCTGTAGGAAGAATGCTATGAACAAATACGTATGTATTCATGAAATTGTCAGTTAAGGCAAAGAACATGGCTGTAACAGAACCTATGGTCACACAACTACTGATGAAGGCTGTTACTGCAGACAGAAGGAGGTCTTTCTATGTCTCTTAGAGTATGTGTGTGTGAGGGAGGGAGAGAGGAAGAGGAGGAGGAGGAGAAGAGCATGTGAAAGAGTGTTTACAAACTACCAGTAATCACAGTATGTTTATTTGTACACCCAGTGCAGCCGTGACATGTGTACATAACACAAGGTGGACTGGCAACCACCAGGAGTAGTAGACAAAGAAAATTTATTAGCTAAACTTTAAAGTAAAAACATATGAAGTTGTATACTGTGAATGAGGAAGACTCTTCAAACTATGTTACCAGGAAGACTCTTCAGACTATGTCACCAGGAAGACTCTTCAGACTATGTTACTAGGAAGACTCTTCAAACTATGTTACCAGGAAGACTCTTCAGACTATGTTATCAGGAAGACTCTTCAGACTATGTTACTAGGAAGACTCTTCAAACTATGTTACCAGGAAGACTCTTCAGACTATGTTATCAGGAAGACTCTTCAGACTATGTTACTAGGAAGACTCTTCAGACTATGTTACTAGGAAGACTCTTCAGACTATGTTATCAGGAAGACTCTTCAGACTATGTTACTAGGAAGACTCTTCAGACTATGTTACCAGGAAGACTCTTCAGACTATGTTATCAGGAGGACTCTTCAGACTATGTTACCAGGAAGACTCTTCAGACTATGTTACCAGGAAGACTCTTCAGACTATGTTATCAGGAGGACTCTTCAGACTATGT
>JAOWAW010025800.1:0-17873 GCA_028565695.1 Nicola tetela | reverse complement strand
CACTGTGCGAGTGTAAACATGTATGTGCATTTGTGCATGTGTCTCTGTATGTACATTGGCGTAGGTGACATATACATGGACATGCCTGTACCAGTATGTTCATTAGTGTACCTATATATGTGCGCCATTGTATATTCTGAATTTGTGTCTACACGTACATAATTGGCATTGATGCATAGCGTTATGTTAAAGTGATATTATTGTCCTTGTCAGCACCATTTGGTTTGCAATCGTGTACTATTCTGCTATCAGTGGATGTGAAAACCAAGAAGAGCTCAGGAAGCACAACTTGCTGCTAAGGAAGGATGAGTATGGCCAAGAGTATCTTGAGCTGGGGACCAACTTTAACACTTAGAACCATCAGGGCAGCACCGGGGGTAGTGAAAAGATGAATGTTGGCAGAATTCAGCAGCCTGCACAGGTGGGTGCAGTAAAGGAGCTGCTCAGGAAGCTTCACCCCTAGAATGACTGCATCTTTCAAGTGGCAACAAAGGGACTGAAGACCTTCCCAGACCTGGCTTGGTTTAATGGCCTAATGCTGGGCAAAAAAATGATTAAAGTGAAGATGAAGTGCATTTCCAAGAAAGCAAAGTTGTCTGTAGTGTATCCATGTACAATCACTCTGTATGCACAACAGCTAGTGGATCCAGGCATCCCAGACACAGCCATCATCCCAACCACTGGCCGCAAACAGGTACAATCATTAGCCTTGCATGCTTCGAGGAATTCTGACTCCTGAAAGACACACATTGCAGCAATTCTGGATATGGAGCAACCACTTGCACCTGCGATTTCATCTCATCCAGCTCTGGCTTACGTTTCCTATGACACTTCAACATCATGCAACAATGAATTCAAAGATGAAGACACCTTTATTGCTACTTGTGACATGGGTAAAGTCTGCTCTTCTCCAATGGCAGCTTGAGACAAGCATATTCAGGCAATTAAAGCAATGAAATGAATAAACTTGGCCGGATCTCATTTTGGTAACAATTGTCATGTTCTCTTTCAGCTGGAATTTCTTCTGCTCTAGCTGTCCACTATGAATGAATCTACATGTACTGGTGTTGCATGTCTACCAGGTTTACAGCAATGTGCATGGTGCATATCTGTTCAAATCAGATGTGGAGATCACTCTGGTACTGTAGCTTGATTGCACACCCCCTGGTACTTCACATACAATCTTGTCAGGCAGCAGAGCTGCTAGTGCACGCTCTTTGAGTCGTTTTTCTGATCAAAATGTTTGGATCAAGCCTAGCACATGACATGAACGATGGCCAAGGCTACAGCTGGATACCAACAGTTAATGATACTTGGCTGTGGAAAACCTGCTGCAACTCTACAATGACAAAATCACATATATTTACAGGACTGTCTGAATTGATGTCATGATCTAGAGCAGAAACCCTAAGAGCCATACAGCTTCCCTGTTAGTGCAGCTTATTCCATAGCATTATAGTGAAGTGCAAATCAGTTGAGGGATGGATCTAGGCGTGATTCAATTTTCCCCAGCCTCTTCAGCTGGGGCAGACTGCTGCTGTACAGTTTCATCAGGCATGAGGTAAAATGCATACCGTATTTTCGGCAATAAGGGTCGAGGCACTTGCCGTTTTCCCACCTTTGGAAAATGAGGCGCTTATTGCTCATTTCAGAGAGATGGTTATTCACAGAGGGTGTTGCCCTGGGAGATCATGGGACATGAGGCTTTTTATTTTGCAAAATGAACTTCTGGTACATAGCAAAGTGTAAACCAATACCTGGTACTTGTGTTTTTTACAACTTTTTACAATGAAAAGGGAAGTAACAATATTAAATGCAATAAAGCTGTATGGTGCACATGAATGTGCACTTTATCCTTGTATGTTGATACATGCTGACACTAAAATAGTACAGCACCTGAGGTCATTCTAGAGTAGAAAACTGCGGTGTTAAATTCAGTGAGACATCATTTTCCTTTTGGTGCTAATGTCCAAAATATGGTGGTACCCTTATAGTTTCTCTGGAACATATTGCAGATGGTTTGGTGACATTCTTCGTTATTTTAAAAGGATGTGCTACATTTATGCATGTGCTTTTGCATATACAATTGGGAAAAAATATGTCTCTGTATGAGCACATATGTGTATATTTCTAAAATAGTATGTGTGCTTAGATGATCATTTATGCATATGTTGCTAATGTTCCTATGTACATTATTGCCTGTGTGGCACTATGGGTATTAGTTCATGCAGCACATGGGTAATTATGAGCGTTGTGCATATGTCTTTGTATGTTGTTCATGCATGTCTATGTGTGTGATTGTGCATGTTTTGCTATATGAAGGTTGATCCATAGGTTGTTTATCAAAATGTGTACATGCATATGATTTTCTTTATTTGCAGTTGGTCATCATAATTTTATTATAGCATATATGTGTTCCTGTGAGTATGCTTGTGAAATAATGTGTTTGATGACGGAAGTAATATATGTTTGTCGACAAGCGTGCATCACAAAGAATTAAACAGATGGTGGTGTATCAGAAGTGGTAGGAGACTACATGATAAGAGAACATAGCTAACTACCTGAATGATTAACCTCACACAAACTGTGAGTTGATTCTGTGGTAAAATGTGCTTTTTAAGTTGAAAAGATAATTCAATTGCAGAAATCTACAATGGATTCCAATTGTGACAGAGTGTGGGATTAATAGCTCCAATACTGGTTTATTCAAATATTTTTATAAGTTGTATTTGCGGTTGTGTTCTTTAATGCAATTACAGGGTACAGGATCATCACTGGAGGATGATCTACCTGCCTTCATATCAGACAATGCTGGAGGTAGCCAAGGCGCAGCAGCTCTTGTTTGTAGGTACATTTTCTGAAAGGGAATAAAAATTGGTGTCTCAGCAGGCTGAAGTTAAAGACCTTCACACCAGTTGACAGTACCACAGTTCTGAGGCCACATCAATAGAGGTCACAATTCTGCACTAACACCAGGGAATTGCAATTTGATTAGCAACCTAGAATTTTCACCACACCTATGCAGTGTAATTTAATCAGTTTTATGCTGCACATTTCTTGTTCCAGCAACATCGCAGCTGAAGAAAGGACGAGTTTTGAAAACAGCTGATGTTGAACTATTTGAAATTGCTAAGCAATTGCAATTTGGTCCCTTTGAGCTGAAGGAGGTTGCAGCTCGTCTGCTGAAGGAGTCAGAGTGTGGCATGAGCGGCCCAACATTTCTTGCCAGCCTTGATTCTAACGAATACGCCACAGTGCCAAGCAAGGTGCATGAAGTACTAATGAAATGGTGAGCCATGTCTTTGTAAGGCTAACCAACTATCTAAATCTAGATAGTGTTTTGCTGCTGTTGCAGGTGATGGTAGGCAGGTACGTATGTGTGCGTGTGTGTGACAACAGCGTTCACCGGTCTTGATGCATAGTAGGTAAAATGGAAAGACAAAACTGTTGTAAACAGATAAAATAAAAAGAAAAGAAAACAATTTGTTCAGCTAGTGGGTTAGTTTCTGCTGTTCTTTTACATTAATTTATTTCATGGTGCATCAAAAGCAGTCTGTGTGTTGGTGAAGGTGTTTTTCTTTTTCGTTTCTAGAGCTATCAACTTCTCCTCATTATCTTTGTGATAGAGGACAAGATGTGTAATTTACAATAAGTTGTTGAGATCTTCCCGATTTTACTGTATACATATCGAATCAAACACCCGTACAGCAATGACATTGCAGAACTAGACCCCAATGCACGTAATGCGGAGGGCTTTTACGCACTTTGCAAGCAAGCTCACACGAGTGTTAAGATTCCAGTCTTAACATGCACACTACCAAAATAATAGGATTCTATGCGGACACAGGCAAACATGAACCATAGACTCAGCATAGACTCTAGATCTATGAAGACAAAACCGTGTATTCAAGCCAACAAACAACGTCCTACAGTATGAACAAGGGAATACATATCAATATGCAACCTCATGCAGCTGAGTGAAGGTGAGCAGATGGTTATTGTTCTTCCCACACAATGACAGTATTTACTACACAGAAATGCAGGTGAATCTGGCATTTACTGCCAAGATGTGCACTGGCAAATTCATAGCTTTAAAAGTGTGTTGGTCAGGGATGAACTGAAGAAGTATAGACTCAGTAGGCTTAATTTTCTCTCTAGAGGATGTTTCTCCGCAGATCACTGAGATGTCCAAATTGTGTTGTCCGCACAAACTCAGTACAGCATTGTTTCCCATCTGTATTATCCACACCACCTGCCTTCTTTTTTCTTTGGAATTCTTGGCTGGTATGGGATGCAAAGGGCTGATCCTGACGATAAATTGTCATGCCCATTAAGTTTACTGCTGTGTTAGATATACCAGGAACAACTAACTTCTAGATGGAGTTCGCAAGATCACAGCTTGCAACAATACCACCGTGATCACTTCAACTTCCTTGATGACAAGTTGTTAATTGAATCTTCTTGCCTAAAAAGAAATCTTCCTGCCTAAAACAAGTGGGCACCAACAGCTGATCATCAGTAAGAGCCTGCTTTGTCTGGCATTGGTAGTGGAATCAGAGCCAACCATCTGCGGTGGCTGATTCAACTTCAGGCTAGTCAGGATCGATATATGATTAGTCAATCTCCACATGACAAATATGTGAATTCTCAGAAATATGTTTTGTTGTGTGCCATCAGGTCATGCTTAACTACAGTAGTACACAAAGAAAAACACTAATTGTTTCAACTACCACTCACCTCTTCTTCTACACAGCAGCTAGAATATCGAGGGTTTCATGTTGAAAATCAAAACCCTGTCTGCACAACAGTACATTGTTTTACTGAATACTAGTTGGTGGGCTTGTATTCTCCTTTATAATATAACTGATGATGTTATGGTAATGGATCTTTGAGAGTATAGCAAAAGTTCGCAATAGCCCCACTAAACAAAGGAAATTACTAATTTTAAATTAGTTTCTTTTCTAACCCCGTACCCACAGCCAAAACCGAAGGAGCCCTTGCGCTTTGGGCTACATCCAACAATCAGCAATGATGCACATACTAGAGAATCACTCACAGGACCCCAATTAGTGTTTTCTGTCTATGGCACAAGTGATGGAGTTATTTTTAGATCTTAACCCTAATAGGGAACATGTAGTGACAGATCATATGCCGGAAGACTCATTGGAAGCTGTTCTTCAAGGTCCGTTCTCTTCCTGTGAGAAATGAAATGTTAAGCTGACTGCGTCTGAATTGCCCCTCACAGAGGAAGACCATCTGTCACGGAGGAAGACCAGCTCACAAATGCACCATCACAAGAAAGAAAACTATTCAAGCAATGTGGAAACTTTGCTTTGGTCCTGGGGTTGTTTTCAATGGTGATCTTGTTCTGGTGGCATCCCTCTGCTGCTTTGCAAGGATAGCATGACAGATGCACATGGCTGTTGAGAGCATGATTCAAGCATCATTATGGGAAGAAACATTGTGCAGGTGGAAATGTCAGTGTAGAAGCTGAAGATAATGATAGTTTGACGAAGTTTTCAGCAAAGTATGCAGACATTCCCGCTACCCTCTGCTGAAGGACACCAAGTTCCTCCCTTGTTTGCTTCAGTTATAACCCTAGCTTTCAACTGTGAGATTTGGCTTTCATAAGCGCATCACCTCATCTTCAGACCGGCATTGTCTGTCATTCTGGTTGCCACATTTACAAACATGACTACCTTCCAAACCCTTGCTTCAACGTTCTTGTTTGGTAACAGGGCTAAGCAATGATACTTCTGTCTACAGGCTCTCCACGCATCTTTGCTGTATGTGATGGTAACATCCTGTTTGCATACAGGGGCAGGAAGGATCGTAGGCATGGCTTCCTTCACTGAGCTACCTTTCCAACTAGAAAAGTTTCTTCCCAGCGTTTCCCTTCATGAATAGTGTCCTGACTCAAATTGAAGAAAATAGAAAAATAGAAATGGAGTTTTTGTAACGACAAAGCTCTTGCCCTTACAAGCATCATGTATCCATTGTTGTCGACAAATCAGGGATGTAGATCTGAGAACATGAAGAATGAAGCATCATGGAGATTGTCCTAGTTCCCTTCAGTTTCCTACTGCCATTAGAACCAACACTACAACACTACTAGCCAGGATTGTACATCTTGAGTCACTCAGAGCAGTTTTATTGATGGGACTCAAGAGACAAACTTCTAACCTTGCAAGATCTTTCTCATTCAATACATACAGAGCCAGAAGCAGGTATACCATTTAGGGTTAAAATAACATCATGAATAATTATTATGTAATTTGTTAGAGCTCTATAGCCATGATATTGACACTAACTATGCATGAGGTGAAATCACCACTGGAGTTTCAATAAATTTATTGCTTTTATTATGTAGTTACTGCAAACCTCTTCATAAATTGCTTTCTCCTTGTCAAAAATTTGCCTGAAATTGCTCCATATCAGTTTAGTATGTGGCCACAGCCCAGGCCTGGGCCAAGACTGGCACGTAGTTCTGAGCGTTCGGCCTGCAGTTTTGACAAACACCAAACTGTGGATAGATGAAGACATACATGTACTAACTGTTCTAGTCATGAACAGGAAATCCCATGGAAGTCAAACAGCACTGCATGACCATAGAAGCTTCTACTATCCATTTCTTTTGCCCCAGTGTTCTGAACTATGGCTATGCCAAAAGCCTGATAAATTGTTATGCCAACAGCCGTGACTCAAAATAAATTGCTCAGCAATTGCTCAGTTGATTTTCTCCAAGAAAATTTGCCAAAAGAATTCCTGGCAATTTTAGCTCATGCCTAACACTAATGCCTGCAGATGACATGACCCTGTGGGCAGCCACATGTAGCTCCACCTGGATCAGGAACATGATCCAGTTCCCTGCCTGCTCGCCATGGATAATTTTACTGTGTAGGTGAACTTGAAACAAAAACAGATTTTGAACATGTCCACTAAACAAATTTTCTTTGTTTGGTGGGGTTACTGCAAACTTTGTGATGCTCCCTTAGCACTTTTTAGAGATGAAATGGATAAAATTCATTTACTCTGTTTTGTCTTTGGTGCAGGATCAATGCTGTACAGGAACCTAGATATGGTGGAGAACTCAAAGATGTCTTAGACAAAATGAACCGTGGTGAGGTGATCAGAAACTTTCGGGACTACCTGGAGGGCACCAAGGCTAACTAGTAACCCTGGCAATGTTGTCTGTGGTAGGATGGTATGAGAGAAGAGAGAGGATAAGGAAGATAACTACAATGTAAGATAGCCAGTGAAAATCTGTTCAGAAAATATTGAAATTAGAGAGAAATAAGTTTAAATCTGCATTCTTGCCCTCTTGAACAATCAACTGGGTTGAATCAGTTTATTTCAAATTTTTCAAAATTATAAATTATACATATATTGAACTGTGAAATGGTGAATAACTTGCTTCAGTCTTTGAATGTCTTTTGCAATCATTTTCCCTAGTGTGCTGAGGTGATTTATTGGTGGGTATTGTGCATTTCTGTGGAATTGGGTAACTGACCTCCCATTTCTCTTGAATGGTGGAAGTTACATTTGTGCAACTGCAACCACTATTTTCATATATGAATGATCTCTTCAAATTTGTTTGTGACTTTTGAACATTGCAAATTGACATATCTGCGAGCTATATCAAACTTTTGCCAATTTCTCTCTTGTGATGTAAGATTGTGTGGCAAACCTTATCATTGTAGCATCAATTTGTATGCAATCCACAGTAACAAAATTATGAAACTAGGCCAGTATGACAAGTTTCTGCCCACAAACCAGATGATGTGCATGTATGTGAGGCGATAATTAGGTGATAATGATGTTTATTTTTTTCTTGATCGTACTCAAATTTGTGCTAGCCTGGTGATCACAGCATGTATGTCTTCCGACATGCAAGTAGTAATACAATCATGCTGTATAGAATCATAGCTGAGACTGAGTTTGTGACCAGCAAATCACAGCCCGAGCTGCTCAAGGAGGTAGGTGGCAGATAATGTCACATAAATTGTGAGAAGGATGCTTTTAGCATTAGGATTAAATCTGTACTTGTGCTGAAAAGTTGAAGAAAATGCGTTAACATTCACAAGGCCTGCACCAATTGTTAGCTAGAAGATTTCATGGAACGCTCAGGCCCAAGCACCCTCCTGAGTCATGCATGGCCTCTCTGAAGTCATGGTAAATATAGCAGAGTAAAAATGAGGCCAATCACGACAAAGAAATATCTAGACACTTATCTAGATCATGATATACTGTGAATGTTGCAGATGCATTCTGATTAGGCAAAGTACACATATCATGCTCTATGTGATTTCTATTACATCTACTTGATTGCTTCTGATCACCTGTCCTGCGAGGTGTTCAATTCAGACACACTATGGTACGCTTTCATGCGCAGGTAGTTGGACAAACTAAAGCCAAGTTTCAAAGACATGGGCAGATCTTTCTAACCATGCAATGATTACAAGGCTGGAGGCAGAACCCCCCCCCCCCCCGGACCCTTGACATCTGCAAAGGCCAGCAAAAAATCATTTGAAAATAACAAGCACTAGCTGCTGTGCTCACGTGAGCATGCAACTGTCCAGGGAGTTGTGTGGGTTGACATGCAGTCAGATCCCAATCGCCATCAGACATCATCATGTAGCTTGCCCACCTTGATTCGCGCTGGCCTCACACGGCATATTCTGTATATGGCAGCTGTTTGCAGCTAACTTTGAGCTACAATGCTATGCAGCGTACCATAATTCCCATACAGGAAGTGTGAAATACTCCTGACGCAGCAGACAACCTTACAGATGTTTAGACTGTTCTCTGGAAACATTGTTGTACTTCATTGTGTCAAACACAACCGAAGAGAGAGAGAGAGAGAGAGAGAGAGAGAGGCACAAGTGCAAAACATGCACGCATGAGAGAGAACTAGGGAACAAAACAGCATGGTGACTGAACTGTGCAATGTGGTGCATGCATTACCATAGTAGTAGATCATTAAGGTGATTTAATGCAACAGTAGACAAACAAGTCTACTTACGATACATGTAGTCAGTACACTACACTACCTCCCTCCCCCTTTTGAACAAAGAAACATCATAAAAATGTTGAGAATACAAAACCCAACCCAAGAATAGCTTGAAGAATAGAATGCAAACTAAGTCACATAGTTCTGAAGGTAGCTGGGCACCTCCTTCTGCCGAGTTGGTCGAGCTTCAACTTCAGCAGACGTTTCCGGTTCTTCCTGTGCTGAACTATCTATGTTGCTCCCATCGGACTCAAATGCCTTCACATGGGTGGGATGACAGCGAATTCTTGAGCCATCAGCTCGTTCAACAACGACTTCTCCTTTCTTCAACAAAACTGTTGCTGGCTGTGGTTCAAATGGTGGTGACACGTTGTTCTGCTCTACTGCAGCACAAATAAGCACAGTGTCACCCAGAGTCACTGTCAACGGCTTGGTGGAACGGATTGCGCCAGAATTTAACTTGCCTTGAAGCTTGTGAGAGGAATCACAGCAGCATAAACTTTCATCAGCCAACTCTTCCTGAGACAAGATTTGTGGAAGCTTCATTTGTATTGTCTTTCAACACCAGCTCAAAAGGGCTCCTCCCAGTGACAAAGTGCGGAGTAGAACAATACACTGTCAGAAAGTGCAGTAGCTCATGTCCTCAGTGGACACCTTGTGCATGAGCAATGCGCAGCAACTTGAGCAAGGAATGATTCTGGCGTTCCACTTTGCCATTGGCTTGAGGCCAATATGGTGGAGTAGACACGGACTCTGTGCCAGTCTCACATAAATACTGACCAAACTCTTTAGATATGAACTGAGGACCCTTGTCTGCCTTCAGTGAATCGGGACCACTCCAACAAGCAGATATTGGTTGCAAACTTTCCATAGTCTTTGCAGGAGAGACGGTGCACATAACCGTGACTTCAAAATAACAGCTGAAGTAGTCTACAATGACTAAAAGATCTTCACCACTTGGAAGAGGCCCCATGAG
The DNA here is from genome assembly GCA_028565695.1 of Nicola tetela. Lineage (NCBI taxonomy): Eukaryota > Metazoa > Porifera > Calcarea > Clathrinida > Clathrinidae > Nicola > Nicola tetela. The sequence continues at coordinate 7,887 of JAOWAW010025800.1, read as the reverse complement.
GTCAGCAGCGCAGTGTTGCCATGGGCGTTCCAGCAGGTGTACTTGGTGCATCGGGGTTAAATTGTTGGCAGCAGCAATGACATGACATCCATGATAGTGCTTGCACAGCTGCTCTTGTGGTGTCATTCATGGGCCACCAAACTTTCATACGCAAGTGAGTTTTTGTTTGGATAATCCCCTGATGCCTCTCATGAGCCAGACAAAGTAAATGCTCATGCAGAGCCTTGGGAATGACAATGCGATTTCCTTGCAACGAAACATGACCATAGATACGCAGCTCATCATCCACATGAAGGTAGGTTTGTCAGGACACGTCCAATTTCCTGTCTGCACACAGTTGTGCAGTGCAGAAAGTTCATCATCTGCAGCAGAAGCTTGCTTGATATCGTGTGGCATGATGCTTACTGGCACCCTGCTCTTGACGACGAAATGGATCAGATCCTTGCCCCAATGTGCATTGTCTATCACTTGAAGTCGAGACAGTGAGTCAGCGATGTTGGTTCTTCCTTGCTGATAGATGACACCAAAGTCAAACAACTGCAGATGTAAAACCCACCGCTGTACTCTTGCAGATGGTCGTGACGTGCTGTAGATAAATTGAAGCACCTGGTGATCCGTGATGAGATCAAACTTCTTGCTGTAAAGGTAAAGGCTGAACCGCTCATATACCCAAACAAATGCCAGCGCTTCTCGTTCAGTTTGGCTATAACAGCGTTCCACATTGATCAGACTTCTTGACGCATAAGACACCACTCTCCACTCCGACTTGTGAAGTTGTGTCAAGACTACACCCAATCCATACAGTTGACTTGCTTGGCAACAATCTGCCATGTCCTTCAACAACAACAAACTCTGCCTGGCAAGTCTTTCTATTTGCTGGAGACAAAACATCAGCAGTGAGCATACCTTTTGTGACCAGCAGTGTCTCACTATTGTATGCAAACAGCTTTCAGTTACAACGTTCTTGCTGCCAACAACGGACTTGTTTCTGCTTCAGAGTTTCGCATGTTTCAGCGCCCGAAACATTGCTTGTAGTGCCAGAGTTGATCAAAACATTAGGGACAACGGCACTGCCAATAATGAGGTGTGTAAATTCAGTGTAGTCATTCCTTCATGGTCTGAAACATGAACAGCAATTCTTCTTCTGTCGTAACATTGAGAGTGTTCAATTTTTTTGACATTTTCTCTTTCTCCTGGCACTTGGTGGAGAAATGACTATTCTTGGCCCAATTACTGCACGCCTTCCCTTCACTGGGCATGTTGAATCACAAGAGTGATGTCCTGTGCATCTGCAATTGAAGCATTTGACTGCCACATTCTTTTTGCTTCGTTGAGAAACCGCATAGATATCACTTGAGGACAAACTGCATGAACTATTGCCGCTGTTATTCACAGTGCTCACCAACATCACAGACATGTAAGTGTTTGGGAAATCTGTAAATGATCTAAAGATATCAAAAACTTCTTCTCTCACCAGATGAAGAAGCTGTGCCTTCTTGCGCAAATCTACTGTTATGTTGGCAGCCACCAAATAGTTTTCAAACCTTGCAAGCCACTTCTCCCATCAAGGACCTATGGACTCAGCTGCTGCCAACTGACAAATATCCACAGACAGTTTCTCCCCATCGTTTCTACCTCATCACCAATGTAAAATACTCTCTAGAATACTCCTGACACAGCAGATGACATTGCAGACGTTTGGACTGTTCTACTGGAAACATTGTTGTACTTCATTGCGTCAAACACAACCGTAGAGAGAGACACACACACACAAGTGCAAAACATGCACACACAAGAGAGAACTACAGTCTGTTCAGAAAAGAATGCTGTGTGATTTTTTTAATTTCCAGAAGAACACTTTGGATTAGGGGAAAAACTTTGACTATTTTGAAGAAAGTGTATTAATGTGAAGAGATTGCCACCTGTTTGAGAGAAATCAACCTCAGATTTAGGGAACAAAGCAGCATGGTGACTGAGCTGTGCAACGTGGCGCATGTGTTACCATAGTAGTAGAGGATTAAGGTGATATAATACAACAGTAGACTAATAAGTCTATCTACAATATATGTGGTCAGTACACTACAGAAAGTATGGGGATTACTCTGGCACACATACCACACGAACCCAAAGTAAGCTGCAAACAGCAGCTCCAGTATAGCGCGCTGTTTGTAACAAAAACGTGGTGCAATACCGATTTTCATTCCGCGACAACAGTGATTTTCATTGTGATGTATCTACTCAGTTCTATTCCTCAATAAATGGCGCATGCATATACATTACATCCAAAATGGCGGTACCTGTTCTCCAGGCCATCCAGCTACGCAACCATGGAAACAGAGTTCGCCTTGTACAAGTTTTTTTTGTAAATGCCCGAGTCTAGCGTTAGCTCCTTGTTGTAAAGCCAGATGGAGGAAGATGAGCCAATAGACAGAAGATTGTTTGAGAAGCCAGCATTGAGTTGCGAACACAATTCCTCAGGCCGACTCGGGAGAAAGCTAACGGTGAGAACTAAGCATTGTAAATGATGAGGTAGAAACTGAGGGACAACCAGTCCACGTAGGAGTTCTATGAATATAGTTGAGATAAGGCATCTGAAGATGGTGAGCATGTCTACGTGATTCGTGCAACAACGGCCTTGATATTCAGTCACTTCAGGGGTCATTCACCTGCTTGGCTGAAAGATGTGTAGATAAGTAGGAGCGACCATGATAGTAATGACGCCGTTGTAGAAAAACTCATGACTTTTTTGCGGACTGAATAGCCGCAGTGAAGCTTGAAGCTGAGTACAATTCATTGCCTGGCCATGTGCCTGCTGGGGTTACAACATGGACTAAGCTGCCGTGTTTGCTTGCTAGGATAATTGCTAGGGTTGTAATGCTGAAGAAGTATAGATTCAAAGCCGAAACTGAGGTCATGACTGGCAAATCACAACCCAAGCAGCAAGGGTTGTGATGCAGCCAGTTTTGACGGCGAGTCAAGGCTATGAATCTACTTCTCACAATCTTGACACAGTCTTGAAGTGCATATATAAAGGGTTGTGATTTGCAGATGGTGCATGGGTAAGGGATTGCAATTTGTAGATTATGTGAGGGTAAGGTGTTGTGATTGGAATTTCACAACCTCTTAGGAGATAGGTGGTTTGTATGGGTGATGTCACACAAGTTGTCAGAAACGGTTTTGTCGACCTCTTAGCAGGGAGACACCTTGCTTCATGTAATTATTGAATATCTGAAAAATAAACTTAGTAAATGTGTAGAGTGCAAGGGCAGTCAAAGTTTATGGCTAGTGCAGGGTGGATGAGACCTGTCACAGCGATAGGCAAATTGGGTTTTACTTTCCATGCAACAGCTATATGCAACACTATCTGTAACAACATGTGCACCACAATATGCAATCATACAAAGTCTAGCAGGTGATCCTGACCGGGATCAAATGTATTGGTGACGTTCCTTAACATACCAAGTGTTTGATACAAAATCACAGCACAGCTGCTTCAGCCCTGTAAGACGATTCATGGATGGCAGGAAGAAGAGGAAATTGTCTCAGACTCCATCATAGTCGAGACCCTTCTCAAAACGTTAGCTTTCTGCTGTTGTTAATCCAAGTCACGACTCACATTGCAAGAAATAGGCATGTCCCATAGTGTTATGCTCCGACGGGTGAGTGCCCATTGTTGGCTGCCCATCTTGTACCTCTGCCAGTCCACACACTTTGCTGCCAAGTGTTGACCAAGTGAATATCGGAATTTTCAATTCATTCCAAGGTATGACTTGAGGGAGACAAGGAAGTTCTTTAGACCGGCTGAGGACGGAAGAAATGAAGTTCGTGGAGGATGCACCTCCCGGCCTGGGCCTGGCATGTCTAGCACTCTGTGGCCAGCATATAAGAGGTTTTATTGTGCTTCTCTTGTTGACGTCAGTGAGTAACATTGTTCAATTTTCGTTCTCATACTGGGAGGAAATATGAAGTGTCTAACTTTGAATTCGTGCAAACAACTTTTCAGGGGAAAGAGCACAGCTGATGGACACTGGGCCGCACAAAAGGCGAAGACCATCTGCGCCAGAAACCCCCTTGGCTTGAAAGACCAGCTCTAACACTAACCAGCACAGCAGACCGCTCCATTGACTAGCAAAGGCATGCTGCACCTAATACATTACTGGGCTTGCTGTTATTAGTGTTGTTCTAGTTGTAGTTTTATTAGATATGGCATGTAGCAGAGAGGGAACAGAAGAAGAGAATTGCAAGCAAGGCTGCAAGAACAAGACTGAGAGTAAGATGTACACACTGCTTGTAGTTGACTAAGTACGCATGTAGCAGTTGCTAATACATGTAGTGTATGGGCACGTTATTTGTCTCACATTCAGATTCTAACTCACTACATCTCCCCCTTTAGGTATGCATCATACATATCCCCCTGGCAAGCACACAAAACAATGAGATGTAGGAAGAGAAAGAGAAAAAAACTAAATGTCATCATGTTCAATCAACCAGTCAGGATGTCTTCTCTGACACTGCAGTTGAGGAACAATAGCAGTCAGAGGAGTCTGCATTCTGCTTTGAAGAATTGGCTCTTGAGGTAGGCTGTCTGATGGTGAGGAAGGCATGCCACTTCACAACCAAATAAACCACCTGTTGTGTGTCAATATGCGACCACTAGGCAGTCGAACAAAGTAGCGGCGATGAGGCCAACTTCCACAATCATGCCACAATGATCTGATCACTTCGTGCATGTGTCTTGCACCGCCACCCTGTTGCCAACTTCTAAGACAGGCAGAGTCTGTGCTCTCTCTCGTTGTAGCAATCCTCAAGTCCCTCTTAGGCCCGGTTGGCTACTGTATCAACCTGTTGAGCTTGCCTCTGCCATTCAGCTGCAAAGGAGTGTTAGTGTGCTGGGACAGTGTCAACAACTGGATGACTAAAGAGCCGCTGCGCAGGAGACTGGCCAGAACTACCAGGAGTGTTGCAATACTGCAACAGGCCTCTGGTCCACTTTGACTTATCAACTGGAGCTTTCTTGATTAGTTCTTGTAGGTTTGCATCAGCAGTCGTGGCTTCATGTACTGCCTCAACACGGATATTCACTTGGTGACTGGACAATGCATCAATGACCAGAGCGTGTAATGCTGGAGACTCTGGATCTTCAGCAAGTTCATCAACTGAAGTGGGTTGCTCAAATGGTGCACAGGAAAGGGCAACTGCCACCAAATGCTTTGAGCCTTCATGCCACACTGCTGTGAAATTGAACTCTGTCAACTTGTACTGCAACCGTTGTAGCCGAGGACTGCTGAGCAGCTTGTTGTTCAAAATAACGAATAACACTTTGTGGTCAAGAACAACAATAAAAAAGTGGAATGCTGTGCAGGAAAAGACAACACTTCTGCGAGGCCCAAGCAATGGCAAAGCATTCTAATTCAATGACTGCATAGCCTTTCTCTGCAGTTGACAGGAGACAGGACCCTGCCTGAACAATGTGCCAACTCCCATCCACTTCTAGCTGCTGGAGGACAAATCCAATGCTGTTTTGCAGCTAGCATCAGTATGAAGCACGAGGGTCTTTGTGTGGTCAAAATATGACAATGGAGGTGGGCTTGTTAGAGCATGATGAGCCATCTCAAAGGCAGATTGGTGGTTCTCTGTCTACACAAACTCATAAATGACACAATGTCCTTTGTGAAGCTTGACAGTTGGTTCACAAGGCCGACAAAAGATTGTAGCTCGGTAATGTTAGTCAGAGTTGGAAACCCAGTAATAGTTCTCACAAGCGCGGGGTTTGGAACTTATCCATGTGCTTAGAGCTGAAAACCAGCAAATGTAAGTTCATGCTCAGCAAATTAAAACTTCTCAGGGTTCAAATAGATACATCAGTCCGAGCAATGCTGCAAAAAGTGTCAAACATGCATAGTGTGAGCCTCTGTGGCTTCATCATAGACCAGCACATCATGAACCAGACGTTGAAAATCTTCAAATGCTTTTGCCATCCAGCGGTTGTAATGTTCTGATAAAGACAACCATCCATAAGGCACTCATAGATACTTGAATCAGCCAAATGGAGTGATGAATGTCATCAAGGCTTGACTCTAGGCTTCAAGTAGACATTGGTGATACCCTTTCAGATCATCAAATGAACTAAAGATTTTGCCCTTTATGATGCTATGCTAGCCACACACTCATGCAGGGTCAGAAATTGGTGCCGCTCACCCTTGACAAATTTGTTCAATCTTGTGAAATCAACACACAGCCAAACCTCATAGGTTCCCTTCTTTAGGACAACAACAATCGGTGTGCACCTCTCTGTGGGCTCTGTGACAGGTGCAATAACTCCTTCTGAAAGCAGCAAGTCAAGCTGTCATTTAAGAGGCTCTCACTGCGGAACGGGAATCTGTTGTGGAGCAGATACGCAAAAAGGCTTTGCATTATCGGTCAGGGAAATCTTGAATAGTTCACCTGGCATAACCCTGATGACACTGTCAAATACTTCAGAGAACTCCTTAATTAAATCTTCTTTCGTTGGAGTTTGCTTCTGATGGTGTATTCGCTGCACAGATACCGGCTGGACCATTTGTGTTGGGTAATTTGTCGGGAATGATCACAAGATTTCTGGTTGCTTGCCACGTCAACAAAACACTTGGCAGGTTCTCAATAATGTGGACTTCTGCTGATACAGTTACCCCTGCCAAAGTAAATGCGTCTGGCAACTTGTTGGAGAAAGTCATGACAGCTCTATCAGCTGCCTCAGGATGGTCGTTGGAGGACACAAGTTGTCAACGGACTCACCTAACAGAGCTAAAAATTCCACTCCGGTGGCACGCACATCGGCTCTGGTATCCAGAATGGTGCTCACAGTCACTTACCCATTGCAACCGCTGGCCAACACCTCCAGCATTGAAGCGTGGTCTGTTTGAGTGGTAGCAACAAGAAATCCCATATATGAACGATCAGGCTTTCCAGGCTGCAAACATAGAGACGGGCGGCAAACCTTCACAAAATTTCCCAGCTTACTACAAATGTTACACATAGCATTCTTGGCAGGATAGTCAGACTTTGACTTATGACACTGGGCCTCACAATAGGAGCACTTGGTTTCCTTGGACGACCGCTTGGACAAGGATGCTGACAACTGTGACAATGGCTACCAAGGAGACCGTTTATTGACTTGACAAGTTGCAGCTACACCTCCAGTATCAAATTCGCACTGATGGAGGTCTGCTGTTTCCTTTGACCGACACTCCTGGACAGCCTGCCTTAATGACAATCGTGGAACTCCCAAAAGCTGGCACCTCATCGAGGCAGATACATCACAAACAAGACAATCCCTCAGAACGAGGTCCACACGTGTCGCAATAACTGTACGTCTTGGAAAGATCCTTTAGGTCTGTGAAAAAAAAATCGTCGAACCTCTCCCCAGGCGCTTGCATCCATAGGAGAAGATTGTGGTGTTCTACTGTTCCGTTAATCTGTCTCTTTGCGTAGTCGTTCAAGCACAGCAGTATTTTTTGGACGTCGAGTACTTCAGACAAAGGCAATCTGAGGTTATCCAGAACCTTTAGCGTGCTATCAGACAAGCACAAGACAAGTATGTCATACTGCATCTGCTTATCCGCTCTCTCAAGACCAGACAAACAATAAAAACCTGTCCCAACGTCTCTGCCACAAACGGAAGGATTCGCCGCGGTTGACCAACAAATCCAACTGCGACGGCTTTGCAGGTGACGCATTCTTACTTGATCAAACGACACCTCAGTGACCAGCAGTGACCATCTCTACTACAGCTAAGTTTGCTGCGCCATGTTCTGATTGTAATTTTATTAGATACTAGCATAGCTACCCGTGCTTTGCACGGATCATTGAATATGGATCGTGCACATGATAGCAGAGTTACCCAATTAT
>JAOWAW010025689.1:4355-15207 GCA_028565695.1 Nicola tetela | reverse complement strand
AGCTGCTTGTTCATTATTCCGCAAAACTCGCAGGTTCTCCTCCTCGGGAGCAGACAAACTGGACTGCGTTCCACGTCGGAGATTGTCGGCTGGTTCTGCAGTGTCCTCTGCGTGTGAACTACTGGTCGGTGCTGTACTGGCGCGGACTGCATTAGCCCCAGTTTCTTCCTGCCTGCGAAGAAGACTGCTATTTGTGAAATTCTGGTAGCACTTTCTGTGGAAGCCTCCATAATATTCCGGCCACACCTCTTCACCGTGGAGACTGTTAATCTCGGCCAGATTAACGTTATCCGCAAGGCTTACACTTCCGCTGTTGCAAATGATCATTCATGATACTCTTTGTCATGTGGTCGTAGCGAAGGGTTTCACTTCGTTTTTGCGATCCTAAACATGTATCAAACACCTCAACTAGCTCATCCTTGGCGATTATGCTTCCTTCATGCGCATCGATCGCAAGCCTAGGCATTGGGGTTGGTCTGCTCGAGGTCGTGAGGGCCCCTCGTCTTCAAAGTCAACTGCCATTCCAGCTGCTACAGAGCCCATATGTCCCTACTATAATAAAATTGAGAGCTCTGCTGCTGCAAATAAAAGCTGCTGCTGAATAGCTACTCCGCAAAACTGCTTCTGAAATCTGTACTGAGCTTGTTTCGGAGTAGTCGCTAGATCGCTATCATATGACTCCTCTTTTGCCTTTGTCTCACCGGGACAGATTCACGTTCACTGGGGCCGCATTCAACTCGCCATACAATGATGTACGTAATGCGATATAGTCCAGCGGCTGGCCATGGCCCAAGCAGCGCTGCGGGGGCATTTCCTTGTGTGCGCATGCGCAGATGTTTCAGTGTCTGTTTATGGCGGCTCTCCGTTCGTGAGTGAGGAAAGAAAGTCGCTCGTTCGGGGTGTTTCAGAAAGTTTTCAATTTGACAACAACCAGAATCTTGTTCAGAAGTGCACCAAGAACGACTCTGGCAAATAAAATTGTTGTGCAATACCCTCAAACTAGGAACGTACTATTTTTGACGCTCTTTTTCCGAGCCGGTCAGTGGCCCAAGGACTACTACAATATTGGCCGCCCGTAATCATCGACGTTTTTTAAATTCCGGTCCTGAGCCGGAAGGGGAGAGAGGGGTCAGAGCCTGTACTGAATTTAAAATAATGATTTTAGAAAAATAGAAAAGTCTTCCGTGACCGCGATAGCCAGATCGACTTCGACAAGCGCGAAAGCGACGGCCGCGCCTGTTGCGCGTTGTCAGTTGTGCAGCGTCTCCACGGTCTGTTTAATCTATCAGTACTAGTAGACAAGTACTAGTGGGGCGGTGTCGTGAGTACGTACTCAAATACGTTTGCAAGCAGGTCAGCTTTCTGCCGAGGCGGTTTGCTGCACTAGAACTACCCTAGCTTGCAGCCAACGTTGTTTATAATCTTCGTGTCCTTACCGGATCCCGGGAAGTTGGTTTCCTATTGAAGTGAAAAAGAAAGAGAAAAGGCTTCGCAGTCACATGCCAGCTGCATCCTACCGCTACCTACCGCAGGCACGGATAGTCAACCTACTTTCTAGTGTGCGTGCTTGTGAGGCACAGAGGTTTTGCAAACTTGTAACAAGTTGTTCAAGGTTGTTTGTCTTCTACCAGGTATCAGGTGTCAGTTTTGTGGGTCTTTTCCCACAGATCGTATCGTATTGTTTTGCTCATTATCGTCGCTTGCTGGAAACATCATCATCATATCTTTTTCTGTTTCGTGCTTTTTTCTCGGTGTCTTAATTGTGTCTATATTTTTTGCTTTGAATGACTTCTTTCATAAATGTTACTGGGACTGGTATGTATGTAAAAAAAAAAGTTGTTGCAGGGTACTACAACCAAAACAAAGTACAACAAAGTTGTTGTGCCTAAGGCTCCAGGAGTCTACTGCTGTAACTTGTGGGCGTCAAGTACAAGTGGTGATCACGCCAAGCCACTCCTGCGTTTCCAGTCATGCTGGTCATGATGATCACTATTTTCAAGTTATTTGGTACTGTAGTGTTTTGGTATCAATTTTTTTAAAAATTGATGTGACAAATTGGAGAGGGGTAGAGTCAAAGTCAGTTTGTCCTGAGGCCGGAGACATCGATAATTACGGACGGCCCCTAATTATAATCTCGGCAACAGCAGGGATTTGCCATTTGTTGGTATGGTGCATGTTGCTATCATTGTCGAGTCTTGTCGGGACCCGACGTCGACTCGACTGCAGCTGCAGCACAGCTGCGCGCCGCGCCAACGTGTAACGCGCACACTGGAGCGCTATGCAGCGCTCACATTGTCTCTCACATGCATTGCAAGCATCCCTTATAACCGGACTCGACGGCGGCAGAACGCGTAGAGTGAGCAACGATTTTGGCCTTCCTGGGCAGGTCTATTATTATTGTATTTTCTCGTGTACTTGTTCACATAGCTAATGGCAAACCGCTTTAGCCTGAATGTTCCCTGCCCGAAACGTTGTCGCTAGTGCTACTTGGAACTGTCACGTCTTCACTACGCATACAGTGGACAAGCGTGTTTTGCGCTGTTGGCTCTAGGTCAAGGAACACCAGAATCCATTCCTTTGCGAGGCGATTAAGCAGAAGTGAGTGTCATCTTTTGTGGAGGCTTTCTCACACATGGATAATAATCAACAGCCGTTTACTCAAAGTGGGCTTTTTTCGTCAGTGCTAGTCACTTCGGAGTGCGAGGTGACGGTCAAGTTGAACAGCAACAACTCATTGGCAGCCTGGGAGCAGAATCAACGTCGATGATGACGTAAAATGCGTTGTGAGAATTTGGCCATGGAGCGCCCTGTAGAGGGATCGGCTGGGGTAACTCGGAGGTTGCGTTGTGCTGGTTCAGCCCCCTTCTTCATTCTTTGCTTGGCAGTAGCTATAGCTTTCTCACCTCCGACAGGGAGTGAGACTGTTCTAACAGCACGGAGTTTCGGACAAGATGGAGACGTGTCCATTGCTGGTATATTTCCGATCTTCAACAAGGACTCAACAACGGCACAGTGTAAGAACTTTCGCCTTCTGTACACTCTGGGTCTTGTAGAGCCGTTTCTGTTCCTGCTTCAACGACGAAACTTCACTCTTCGGGCGTCCATAAAAGACAAATCGTTGGCTTACGGTGACTTGAATGCGGATGACGCTAACACGGCCGCGTCTCCGTGCGATAACAATCGCACCCGAAACGGTTGCGACTTACTCCGCGAAATCAAAATAGGATTTCTGATAGGCGATTCGTGTACAGGCATGCAGGAGCCTGTGCGCTTTTCCCTTAAATGCGGCTATTATTCTCCTGGCCGCTATAGCGCTACCAACTGTGAGCCTGGCCAAGGAAGCAGCGCTCGGGGTAATGCTGACTCGAGGAGCAGGAAGATCGTTGCTTTGATTGGACCGACAACGAGCGTTCAAACCGTCGTCAGCTCTCCCATTCTGTCATCCTACAAAATCGTCCAAGTGTCCCCAGCGGCGACCAGCGATGCCTTCGCCTGCCATCTGACAAGCAGCCGTCGTTGCTTCCCAGAATATGAGTACCTGTTTAGAACGGTGCCAACCGATCACGCTCAAGCAGAAGCCATCAGCGACATTTTGCAAGGGCTGAATTGGACTCACGTCGGAGTGGTATCCTCAGTTGATCACCTTGGCATGGCAGCATCGTTTCAACTTAAAGCAGACAAGCTCGGCTTCTGCCTAGCGTTTGACAGGCATTTCAGTGACGAAGATGGTGCTAGGGCTATTATCAGTGAGCTCAACAAAGCCAATGAGGTCCATGTCATTGTGTTGTTCGCATTAGATGGAACAGCTGCAATGTTTTTCAATGCACTCGTGAAGTTCTGTGCAAACAAAAATCTCGCGGCTAAGAATGCTTGCCGTCCGCGAGTGTGGGTTGGAAGCGACGGCTGGGGATTTCTTGCAAAATATCATTTTGTGAGGGAGAGGTACCGTGCCGCGGGTGTGTCAACAATTATCAGTCTTGCACCAGAAATACCACCGCAGTTTGATGTGCCAATGACCAAGTTAGAACAAGAGCTTGTCATGCACCTGAGAAAGGTCACTGCTGGAAAACTTCGAACGAATCCAGGCGATCCATGGCTCTGTCAAGAGATGGAACAGCTGAACCACTGTACGAATGTGTGCATACCAACCATGGGGAACAGAAGTGAGCCAGACGTATGCCCTGACACAACGAAATTTCCAACCGTCACCTCAGTGGGCAATATAGACCATTTTCACATCTTTGAATCGATGTACAAGCCTCACCTGCTGGCTACTGAGGCTGTCTTAACGGCTTTAAGCAATCTATTTCAAGAATTCGTCGATTCAAACCCCTATCTTTCTGCAGGAGAGCTGTCAGGGGAGTTTGCTGAATACGCACATGGTGAGAGGCTTTTACGGGCAACAGAAAACGTTCAAATTCCGTGCAATGACCACCTGGGAAAATCAACACGCTGTCATGTTTTTCCCAGACAGTGGCATGAAGTTGAGCCGGCATTCAGCGTTCATGCCACCAGCGAACCCTCAAAGATGCTCTTGAAGGTGGGAAAAACGTACCTTGGGAATTCCAGAATAAATGTAAATAATATCTCTTGGCCAAAACATGCATCTACAAATACTTCCAGTGGAGTACCAAAGGCAGATTGCACACCGGTCTGTAAGCTGGGAGAAGAGAAGAGTGCTAGTGAGCCAGCTTGTTGTCACGTCTGCATTAAGTGTCCTTACAACCATATCTCATCAGGCAATGGACCTTGTCAGAAATGTCCCCTTGGCCAAGGAGCGCATGAAGGAAGAGAATGCATACTGCTGCCAGTGAAGGAGCTCTCTTCTAAATGGGCAGCAGCACTTGGAATGCTTATAATTCTTTCAATTGGTGTAATCTTATCTACGATTGTTGTCTACATCATAAAACGTCACACAGCCATCGTTCGTTCTGACATCATACTGACTTGGATTCTGCTTGCTTCTTTACTGGTGACATTAGTTGCCAGCACTCTGCTTCTAACCTCACCTACACAGGTGGTATGCACCACACAAAAGCTACTCTCTGTTCCAGCTGTGCTCGTGTCTTTAGCTGTGCTGTGTGTGAAGACAAGCCGCTTAGCCAGGGTAGGACTCCGTGCTGGTCGGCTGGGGAAAATCACCAATGACTGGAGTATGAAAACGAGCGCCCAGCTGCTCTTCATTGTCATCCTTACCATAGTCGGCACAAGCATTGACTTTATTCATGCAATTGTCAGCCCTTACAATACCATACTAGTTCCATCTACATCTGAAAATTTCCTCATGTGTTCATTTCCAACTGCAGTCAGCCATGCCTTTGACTTCTATGTCATTTTCATCATCCTCATGACAACAGCTCTCGCCTTTATCACCCGCAAGCTCCCAATAAACTTCAACGAGGCTCGTTTTCTCTTTCTTTGTGGCTTTTCGCTGGTGACCTTGTGGATTTCTTTCAATGTAGTATACTATCTATCAAGGACTGAGGTGAGAATAGTTATTGACTGCCTCCAACTTGTCACACATACAGCCATAATCTGGTTGTGGCTCTTTCTGCCACGTCTCTACATCATTGTCCTCCGCCCAAAAAAGAACACAGTCAGATTACCTGCATTAATGACAGTAGTGAGTGAGCATGCCAATGAGTTCTCTATGAGGTCAAGGATGCGTTCAACATCACTACTCAGCCACAGGCCATCCAACTTCACTATCCTTGGATCAGAAACCGTCTCATCGCTTGCAAAAGCTGACCGGAGAGGATCAGTACAGAGCCGCCCTTGGTTTCAACCACTGCCAGAGAACGTTAACATGAATTACAATTACCCTGCATAAGAAACTGCCTTCACTATTGTACAATTATTGCTTTGATTTCCGTGTTTATATTAAATGTATTCTAATATATGGAGGCTCAACTCCTTGTGAGTCATTCAAACTAATTCAAAGTTCAAATTTTAATAAAGATGGTTTTCCTTGCAGCCGCCACACAGAGAAAGATCTACCTGACAGACTATTAATTTTATTGTATTACAATAAAACCTGTGTAAAGCAACCATGTTGTTGTTTTTTTGTTTCACGAACAGTGGCACAAGAAATCTACCTGTATTAGGCGGACACCCTGCCTTACGCAACCAGCGACTGCTTTTTGCAGCCCAGTGACCACCCTGGTCCCTGGGGTGCATTTTGCAGAAGAAATTTTCTTCTCATACCAAAAATCTGAAGTTTTTTTCCCATTCTGACTGGCAGATCTGTTGTAAGTCAGGCAGCCATATCTCACTACCACCTGTATTAGCTGTAAATATAGGAGACCACCTGCGTTAAGCGACCACTTTCATGTATACTAAGGAGTGGTCACCTAACACAGGTTTTACTGTGATAAGGTGTGCGTGCTGGTACTGCCACCCAGAATTAGTTTGGTAACCCCTTGTTTGAGTTGCACACACAAATGCCCTTTTGTAAATTGTGTTGATTGCAATATGAGGAACTGAAATGTTTTTTTTCCAATCTGTTTTAAACGGCCACTTTTTCTTAGATATGCAAAAAAAATTGTATGCTGCGCTATACTCCGCTGGGAAAATGCTGTGTGATGATTCCGAGTTGGTGAGGTATCTGGCTGAGAAATGTATTTACGTACGCCAGTATTCAAGCTGTTCAGTCTACATGTTGAACCACGACAATGTTCAAATGAACAAAAACAAATTAGCTGTAAGTGCAATGATTCTACATAAAGGCCAATACCTCTCACCTCCGATGTTCCTGCCTATTCAGCTGCAAGTATTCAGCAAACAATAACAAAAAGAAAAAACTTCTTTAGCACAAGAACATAAGTCGGAAAACCTTCGGTATCAATTCGATGCAAATTGAATCTGAACACGCTACAATAGTCACCTGCATAGCAACTCCATTCTGCATGATACATGTTACAAAACATTCCCACTTCAACACCATCTTGCATGGCAATGTGTTACAGCAAAAGTAAGGTAATTCTGCTGACAATTAAAATATTAATTATCGCTTTTGCAATACCAACAAAGCTTTCTGCTCATGCCTTGTTTACCTAACAATGTGCCACTGTTGCACTTCCATATCCTTGGACCAACACAATACGAGACAATAGTCGCATATTCATCTATTCAAACACCTCCACAGGCAAAACATATGTGCATGACCAATTGATGATTTCATCCAGCAGAGTACAACAATAAAAAAAGAACTTAAAGATTATCAGGATTGCATGGTAAATTATGATATAGGGATTGCGTGGCAAATTATGATGCAGATGTGACTTTAAAAAAGTGAGGGTTTCTTTATGTACAGCAGAACATAGGCTAACCAGATAAAGTAAGAAGAGAAAGAGATAGATTAAACTAACGTGCGTGAGAGATGCAGATTGTGGAAAGAAAAAAATAGAGAGAGAGAGAGAGAGGGAGTGACACATATCTTTACAACAGATGGTGGCTTGTATAAGTTACAATATGATACAATCAAGAGCACTGTATTTAGTAAAGCAGCTGTACAAACATGCTTACACCATAAAGCTCGGTGCTATATTCTCTTCTCACTGCTTTCACCACCGTTTGAAGAGGATGTCAGAGGTATGATTGATAGCTCTGACCGTCTGCAAATAAACTCCCCAAGGAGAACACAAAGAAGAGCACATGCACCATTCACGACCCACCACTGCCAATGTGATGGAACACCATCGTAGATTGAGCAGACGGCAAAGTGCACAATGTACATAGTGACAGTGAAGTCCAAACACTGCAAATGACAAACACAATGCCAGATGATCAAAAAATTTGTGAGTTAACCAAACGCTGATGAGGTGAATAATTTCACACCATGCCCTTTTTCTGATAACCAAAAGTTTAATAGTTTAGAACATTCATCTCCCCTGAAGACATCATCAAACAGACATGTGGTGTCAGATGTCACAGTAAACAAGGTTACAACTTGGAGTGTTACTCAACAAATTATCACAGCCTGATGAACATCTGCCACCCAAAATCTTCCCGTGTAAGTTGCTGATTCCTGAGCTTGCTCACCATTCTTCACAAGTGAAGTACTTATATATATTGAGGCATTTTCCAATCCAACACATACTCTTTCCAAACACACATGCAAACACATACAGATAAACAACAAAACAATTGAGGTACAATTGAAAAGAAAAAAAAAAACAGGATCATCCATCATGGGTTGAAAATTCACTTAAAATGTGACTCACCTGTTTTGAGCGTTTGATGATCTTCCACAGGCCAAGTGCTCTGAACACAACAGAACAAGAGGGTAATACACATGTGAGAACCACCCTAACATTATAAACAGAAGATTGGTTATATTATTCAAAAAAAATTGACAAATCTGATTAATTTTCATGATCGAGATCCGGCTTCCTCCCACTACTTGAGCTCAGACTTGCCAGCCTGATAGTGTTACCCAGTATATGACAAGGAAAGCAAAATCCTCATCATACAGCACAAATCAATAGCCACCAATACATCACATGCCCTCTATGAATAACAACATCTTTTCCAACTTTATCATGTGATCACAGCAGTCAGGCAGTTCATCCTATTGTTCACTAAACCTCAATTCAGTTACCATGTCAGTAAGTAAGACACAGGTATTTCTCCAGGAATAAGTTGGCCAGCCATAAAAATAATACTAATGAACAGACCACAAGAGCATATCATTGTGGCTATATTGTTAGGACCATCAATGATCAACACAATAAAGATATGCCTTTAAAACAATCTCACCAGTGACAAATTATCTGCCTTCACTTTGAGCTGCATAGAATGTATAGTTAGGCCAATGGAAAAAAAAACAAACAGTTATTTGACAGTCACACACACTAAATTTCGCATGCACACCGATTTCATTTTATTTTTTTATTCAAATATATACTAGCAGTGCCCACCAGTACAGCCCGGTCTTTCTACATGTAGCAAGATTGCTTGCCTTGGCGCTTGTTGACCAAGGCCTAGGCTGTTTTCATGCGCTACTTGCCTCCATACAGTAAGCTCATACGCTGAAGAATGTGGTTTGCCTGTGCCCAAACTGAAAATGTTCTTAAAATAGCAAAATTCGGGCTGCACTTTTAAAGTTAATGTTCCTACTTTAGCATCTCATGACAAAGTCAGGTATAAAGGGTGCAAGGGCCACGCCCTTTGCTGAGTTTTTTTCACCTGCAATAACTCTCCAAGGATGGCAATCTTCAATGAAATACGCAATATTTGCAGCACTCTGCAATGAATGTTGTAAATTAGCAAACACCCAGCCTGGAATGTTCTCAAAAAACGCAGGCTGGACATTACTCAGCATTGCATTCTTTTGCGTATGAGCTTTGTAGTGCACCTAGATGAATGGAGAAGGCTCACCCCTGCTGCGGTGCTAATTGCAGGGTTCTTTCACCAAGTCGATGTCCCATCAGGGGCATGTGTGCTTGTCAAGAAGCGATTTGTATGGGTGAGTAGCAAACTGTCATTGGAGGAGTTGTATGGTGGGACCATCAGATCAAGACCCAAAAGGTGACTGGTTTCTGCCAATTAGCCTGGCAGATGCTGCTACGCCAGATGCTTGCTATCACATGCATGCATTTCTGCTAGCCTGGCAGCCAGAAAGGAAGGACAACTTTGCCCTGTTGAGACTACTCCAGCAAACTGCATGTAATCTAGCCTAGATGAATTAAAAAAAAACAAACAAACAAACAGCAAATAAATAAAATCCATCCCCCCAATTTTAGAAAGAACTATCCTGGACAAACAACTATTTTTTGTCCAATGATCTTATTATTACAAAAAAATATGGTGCTCCTGCATGTTGATCAGGAATGACTATAGAGACGGTAACCATATCATTGCTGACAATATGGTACTTTTAACATTGACCTTATTCCCGGGATTGTTTGCAAGCGGTTGTTGCTGAATTATGAATACGGCTCCACATGGTGGCTAAACATCGTAAGGATAGAAATTATGAGGGTGAATGAAGACTTTTTATCATAGAAATACAAAAAAATCCTATCAGTGTTCACAAGAAGAACCAATGCACCCTGTACTTGACTTGAATTTGACTTTGATGTCTGCCTCAGCTACAAAATAGGAGGAAGACAATTGAGGAAATCAGCATACTGGGACAGTGTAATACATGAGTGGAGAGACAGAAGAGGAGTGCCTTGAAAACCCACCAGCTTCCTTAGAAGTGGCTCCTGAATATCTTTGGTCATGCACTTATGCATGGCTCAAGTAGATGAAAATAGCGTTAGCATCATGATGATGTATTAGGCAAAGACCATTATGAACACTGCTTAATTACACTTTGCTTGTTTAAGCACCATCATGACCAAAATGGCATCAATGACAAAGTGCCAACACTCCAAGCATGCTCATGAAAAATCCCAGCACTAGACAGCTAGACTTCTCTTCAATTGTATTGAATGGCAATCAACATTGCATTGCACTCTCAATAGCAGCAGATGTACATGTTCTGCAGGTGAAATTACTGTGATGTAGCCATGACTACATCACAGAGAGAAGCAGGAGTATGAACAGCTGAAGCAGCTGTTTATTAACCTGAGTCAGGCCCATAGGGACTAGAGAGGGGTTCCCACAGATATTATTGTGCGTGCATGCATCTGTGCGTGAATTTGTCACGGGGGCCACGTTTACGCAGCTCAAACAGAGTACCAGGGACTACCCTACTCATTTTGGCAACTGTCTTGGGTTGGCACATGCCATGTTGCAACCCAAGACATTATTCTGCAAGGCTTTTCATTGGGACTGACCAAGTTGTGATGTGTATCAAGCAACGAGCCCAGTGATGCACATGTTGATCTAGGCCTACATGTCATGA
>JAOWAW010025578.1:0-17879 GCA_028565695.1 Nicola tetela | reverse complement strand
GTGTAGGTAAGAAGGAAGAGTGTTCCAAAGCATTGAACTACTTGGTAGAAATGAGTTTAAGTGCTGTTCAGTTGAACGAAACGGCAATTGCAAGCTGGTTGCTTTCCTGAGATTGTACTTTGGTGCATGTTCTCCTTTTTTGCTATGCTCACACAGGAGCAATTAGTTTCCTTGGGTCACTGAGATAGAAGAGACATGCATTTTGGCTGCATCTGCCAGTAGTAATCATGGCAGCAGCATAACTTCATTTTCATTTAGAGTCACATGTCAAGTTAGAGGGTAGTGATTAAAAAAAATTTGAATTTACTACTACCAGGTGTCAGGTGTAGGCCACATGTGCAGACATCTCATGTCAATATCTGAGGTTTATATAAGTAGGTATTGTATTAGATCAGTATATAGGTAATTTGCATTAGATCTTGATGGCTCTGCCCATCATATCAGTGATCGTTGATTTTTTTTATTAAAACCAACAATGTGTTTATGGACTGATGGAAAATCCGACACACTTAGTTGATCGACATGTATGTATGTATTTTAGTTGTGGCTAGCTATGTCATGCATTTTGTGCTGTGTTCTACAGCCCAATAGCTGGCATGCAAGCTGCATTAATTGGTCTATACATGGATACGCATGGGCTGATAATGGCATAGTGACATGGTTAACTTCAGAGCATAATAGTTCTTTATTCTTCCAAATTTTATCAATTTTGAAGTAGTCAAGCTGTACACACTGGTTATTTATCCTTCTTATTCAGGGCCAAAACCAGGCCGTGCTTAGTTTGCCATGTTCAAATTTGGATTAAACTGAGTACAATTTTGGAAATGGTTGCATATACACATAGTGATGGGCAGCATAGCCCATGTGCCAAAATATCAGTCTGATAAGTCAGGTAACCTGCTAGATTCTAGAACTGGGGAATTTGTAATTTTGAATTTTCTGCCGGTTTCTCCTAATAAGTGCAAGAATCTTTCCCAGAGACCGTTTTCTACAAAAGCTGTTTTTGTGCACAATGGTCATTTGACTAACTAATAAACAAAATCTTATGAAAACAGGCAATGCTTCCTAACAGAATGAGACACAAATTAACTGACATAAAATACCATTTGTTGGCATTAGAATGGTTTGTTACTATGATGGCTAAAACAAATAGTGCATAGTCGTTATCCAGCCTCACTATTTGGCACACACACACACACTCTCTCTCTCTCTCTCTCTCTCTCTCTCTCTCTCTCTCTCTCTCTCTCTCTCTCTCTTGCATGCACATTCTAAGTAAAGGGTGAGGAAAACAACACAGCCAAACCAACTTAGTCAACGATGTAGGGAGAGAGAAACAGCAGTCTCTCAGCTTCATTAGCAATCGACTGCCACAGTACTGAGGTGTATCAGTATCAAGACAGGAGAGTAGCAGAGGTGTGCAGCAGACAGCAGCTTGCACATGAAGATTACTACTAGTGGACGGAAGTGTCCAAAGTAATGGTCTAAAGTGCTCAAAGTGGGTAACAACAAGGCAGCAGTAATCAATTTCTTGGTCAAGGAGTGGCAGAAGGATGCCTGGATGCATTTCAAATCCCTAGCAACTGCCACCTCTACGCAATGTGTAGAGAAATCTACTGACGGTTCAACAACTGATGGTACTGTAATCTGCGAATTATTACCTGAGCTGAAGTGTGGTCACAAGATGCTGACACAAGTATGCTGTTTCATGGCGCTCATACAGCTCACCATGGTTTTGTCTCAATCAGCCTGCATTTTCCAGACACAGATGACACCATTATAGCTGTATCCCTTACTAGCCAAGTGGCAGCACAGTTGATTTTTCACATTGCATGCACACAACATCGATGTCACTTTATTGATCTCTCAGCTATTGCTACTAAGTAGGAACTCATTGCAGTGAAAGCTTGATTGGACTAGACTGCTTCACTGAATGTGACTCCTGCCTGGTAGTGCCTTTTCTGGAAAAGGCAAGAAGGAAGAATTGTTATTGCTGACAAAGAATCATCACTGCCAGGTGCCTATAGTAGAACTTGGACAGAGATTCAGATGTTTCACCAGAGCTCATGAGCAGCTTGGAAGCCTATGCCTGCAGCACTTGTATGGTTAACCAACTCTGACTGATACCAATGAGGCTCGGTACAAGTTATTTTGTGTAAAGGGATGCAGCATGTCACAGTTACCTCTTTGTCACGATGCACTACAGGTGCCCACCCGATGTGCGAACTACCAGGCAACAATATAGAGGTCTGCAGCGCTTTGTGCTGAGCCAGTTCTTCCAAGTCCACATGGCTGTGGCTGGAGGGTAGATGAAGAAAGGAAGCACATTGAATGTGGCTGAGCAAGATTCCAGCTCCCCAACAGCAGTTGGAGCTGATCTCTTGTGCATGCAAAGGAGACTGCCAGTCCAGCTTATGCTCTTGCTGCAACAATGCTATGCAGTATACTGATGCTTGCCAGTGCTGTGGATGTGAAATTCTATTAAAGACAGCAAGATGGCCCCCACCAACAGTGACAATTGTAGTGATTCAAAAGCAAGTGACAGTGAATTTGAAGACCGACAGAGAAGATTGCAACACTATCCGTCGTTAGCCTTACATACTTGTACTGGTACATATTTGCATGTACATAGCTTGTCAGTAATTGCTCTTTTTTCAAATTATTTTCATGCACTAGTACTTTACCAACTATTCAGTATCCATGATGCCCTTCACCCAGTCACTGAAACATAGCTCTCAGACCATTGTAAGTGTCACTGCTGTATGGCTTTGTTGCTTGAAGTGCATGAATGCAAGTACACGTACATGTATTGAAGCAATGCTTATGAAGAATAATAAACGCTGTAGCTCCCTACTAATACCTACTAAAATGGACTGCAAATAGCTGTCAACTCTTGTCTTTAATATTCTCATCGACCCCACCCTTCAAAAGGCATTCCTCACTAGTATCAATGGTTGCATTAAGCACTGCTTGGTAATGAATTCCTTCCTCTCCAGATCCCACAAAGGCTCCCAAAAACACTCATGACATTGCACTTGGTTTGACCTTGCGGACGCTTTCAACTCTATCTCCCATGACCTTATCTACTCTCACGCAACCAGTTCCCTACTCTCATCAAAACCTACATAAAATCACTTTACTCATCTTATTCAGCCACAGTCAATACCCCCAAATGGTCCTTGTCAACTTTCCCAATGTCTCGTGATGTTTTCCAAGGCAACCCTCTATCCCCCTCCCCCCCTCATATTCATCCTCTGTTTCAATCCTATCCTAGACTTAAAACTAATCACAAAACATGGCTATTCCTTTCAAAGCTAATCCTTCATTACCCTGCCATATGCTGACAACTTCAATCCACTCATTGCATTAAACAAACCCATTCACCAAAGATGAATAAACAGCATAACTGGACTCACCTCAACTATGCACCTCAGACTTAAACCATCCAAATGCTGCTCCCTCTCTAGTCTTTGGCTTTGCAAAACCAATTCCATTTTGTATTCATGATTCCCCCTACCAACACTATTTGACAAACCCCACGAATACCTTGGTTCTGTTATTGATCCCTCCTCCTCCTCCAACTGTGGCTTACATTCATACATGACAAAGTTCTGACCTCGCTAACAAATATTGACTCCTGCCTTATTCAACCAGAGTTTAAACTACTGTAAATCAACACAACTTTGGCCTAGTTTATTTTTCAGCCTTTTTTTGCCCTTCCTTCAGAGGCCAAAAATGTATTGATGTGGAAAAATTTCCACCATCATGCAAAGCTCCTGTAATGAAGGGCCAAAAATAGAACGAGGCCAAAAGCTCGCAGCTTAGCAAGAAAAGGCCAAAATTTGTTGAGGCTGGAAATTTGTTGATTTACAGTAAAGGTCTATGTATCCTATGTCCTTCCTTCACTTTGCTCTCATCTTACTGTCCATGATCTCAATAAATCCCAACTAACCACTCTTGATGCTCTCTCAACAAAATTCCTAAAATCCTGACTTTCACTACTTCTATCTGTTACTACTTCTATCTGTTACTACTGCTATCTTGCACAACCTACTCTCTCTAAATGTCCCCACCATTCCTTCTCTTTACCTTGAATGCCATGTCCTCTCTTTCACAACTGTATCCCTTTAATTTCCTTTGAGCCCAATGTGCACTCATCACTCTCCTACAAAGTCAGTACCTGCTTGCCTTTATCCAAATCTTGCACCCTGACTACAATGAATTGTAGCCTCTCCTCTCATCACCCAAACTCTAGTTCATTGGCTAGAAAAGCCTCCCTGCTTCCACGCATCACAAATAGAAATGGAAATTAAACAAAAACTCCACGAAAATCTTCTCTCCTTCTTCCAAGATAAAGTCAACTCCTTGTCGCCCAATGATCCTTTTAATCCTCCTCCATCTTGAAAACACAGACACCACCTGGAAATTTTACATCTATTCCCTCCCTGAAGGTCTAATGTCTTCATTCTTCCCTCCTCTATAGAGATACCCAGTCTTGCTGTACTAAATAAAATGTATGCACAAAGGCTCGTGTTCCTGCTGTCTCCACTACCAAAATCCCTGAACCCTTCACCACGTTCTAAACCATTGTCCCATCTTCTTCCAACAAGGCTGTTACACCTGGCATCACAATTCAGTCCTAAAACACCTGATCCTTTCCCTAAAATCAGCTTACTGTATGTCAGGTAAATTTCAGTATCCTGAAATTTTTGGTAATTTCAGTACCCTTGCTGAAGTACCATGTAAATTTACATGACCCCTAAATTTATTGAATGCAACAATGTAACTTAATGTAAATTTGGGAAAGTACTAGTATGTAATTTTCAGTATGATATACATGGTACTAGTAGTACAATCAGCTGTGGATACATTACACCAGTATTGCGGGAGAAGAGCCTGAATGGAAGACAAAGTTACTATTATAAACTTATCCCAGATCTGAAAGTGAATAATCTAAAAAGCCCATTCCATTGCATACATTCACAAGAGGTGAATATTCCACAGTATTCACATGCTGGCAGGTGAATAATATCATTATTCACTTCTTTTTTTAGGGATCAGAACCAACACCTGATTCTGCTGGGATAAGCCTTTTATTTCCCATGGCCTCAGAAATGCCAGCTGAATATTTCCCTTGCCATATTGACCTCGGCTGCGCCTCAGTCAACATGTAGGCTTGGGTAAATATTGGCCGGTATTTCCTTGGTCTCAGGAAATAAGGGCTTCATATGTGACAAAGCTGCTCTTGCCACACCGGTACCGTCTACCATGTAAGCGTAGATCTACGTGACAAAAAGCCTGCTCTTTCCACACGCACATATTGGTGAGTTTGTCGATTCAAACCACAGTACATGTAGTATACAATTTATGTACCATTTCTACGTTACACTGAAATTTTCATTATACCAAAATGGCCTCAAACAACATTAACTGAAATTTGAGAGCACTGAAATTTACCTGATTTACAGTATCAAAATTTCAAAAATCCCCACAAATTTATGCTCACCTCCCTGCCCATTTGTCCCTCTGGTTCCACCATCTCTCTAGACATCCTTACCACCTCCTGGGACCTGACATCCTAATGATTTTCCCAAACAAACAACTGCTTATTGAACTAAGTATCCCTTTTGAATCTAACACTGCCCTTTCACCCACACACACAAAACCAACCACTATGCCCTCTTTAAATGACTTCAAAGACACCTCTTACTACCCCCAAACTCATCATGTTAGAGATTGGCTCCCAAGACTTCCCTAGAAGCTTCCCACACAAACTTCATGAATCTTACCTCAATCTTCCTGCCTAAATCTACAACCTGTCCCAAATGTCTGCACACTGACATATCCTGAATCTCTTGCTAACCTCCCAATGTAGTCACAGTCTGCCCTGACTGCACTGGGATCACACTTGCTCTCCCACTGTTCTGCTAACCTCCCAATGCAGCCACAGTCTGCCCTGACCCTGCACTGGAATCATACTTGCTCTCTCACTGTCCTGCTAACCTCCCAACACCTGACTCTGCACCAGAATCATACTTGCTCTCTCACTCTCTTGCTAACCTCCCAACACAGTCACGGTCTGCCCTAACTCAGCTCCGGGAGCGTATCTGTCTTACTGTCCAGCACCCTCACAGCCAGTTGTGTGCATAGCACCCCTGAAATGCCACATGCCTGTCTCAGTCTTTACATGATGATGTTAAGGAAGCTATTAAAAAATAGTAAAATCGTACAAATAAATGTCACAGGGAAAGAATAAAAGTTCCATCTAGGTCTGCCTGTAGAATCATAACCAATTATAAACCATAGCTCTTAGCACATGAAGGCAGAGGTTACCATGGACACTAAACAAAAAAACTGAAACAGAAGCAATAGATTGTAACAAACAAGTGATGACCAGACAATGCCACTCAATACATCCCAGGTTGGACAATAATAAGACAGAAAAAAAAAAAACAGAAATCAAGACAAGTGATAAACCTCTGGTAGGTTTGTTTACAGGCATTAGTTCTCTCTGCAGGTAAACTGGATAAAGATGGCAGATGGTAGTGTAGAGAAAAACAGCTCACATTCTTCGTGCCGCATTTAGTTGATGTACACTGAAGTCTTGCTGTGGATATCTTAACCGTACATACTCATCGTAAGTGATGTTCACCTTTTCACTGCGGTAGCGAGTCAATCGTATTGTTTGGCAAAAAGCTGCTGTTACTGTAGCGCCATAACCACCTTTTCGTAGCAACGACTCAATGGTTTGTATTTTGTTCCACCCTACAAGAAATGCAAGTCAAATAAGCTTATTGCAGGCGAGGCAACAACTGCTCACAGCAAACGAAATGTTCGGATGCAGCCAGTTAATGTCTTGTGTGGAAGACATTTGCCCAAGAACTTATTCTTAATCCAAACAATGTAGACAGTAGTGAAGGATTTCTCTCACTGTTTCACAAGACCAAACTGATTGACTGTTTGATAAAAAAAAAAGGATATACATGTAAATGACTGCTAGATACACGTAAGTCTGTTGTGGCACTCAAACACCGTGTATAAGCTTAACTAAGAACACCAACCTTGCTCCCGTGCTACTTCTGGTAAGTATGTCGCTGTCTTTCGCTGACCATGCTCATTTAAGAACTCGATACGGATCCCATGGACACCAATCTGAACACAGCAAAAGAGAGTACAACAATGCTGGTGGCAATTCCAGGACACAAGAGATCACATTTCTCCCACATCACCTGATCTATGAACGAGATTCTGCAACTAGTTTGAGCCCATCCTTGATGCAATAAGAACAATCAAATCAGATCACTGGGTAATGCTGCTAAGTCGTAGATGCAGGTGGTCTGGCAGCAGTTTATGTAAAGCCCAGACAGACATACAGTTGGCATCTCATGCTTCCCATGAAGTTTGTCAAAGGCACAATTCTTTTATCATTCACTATCTACATAATGCAAATGGTCTTTCAGATCTACAATGACAATACTCTTTATTAGAAAATAGAGAGTTGCCCCATACACCCACCTCAGATAGAACAAGCTACAGAAAAAGTGGAAAAGCAAGTAGATGTTCTACAAGGTCTTCAGTATAGGTGTAGTGGTGTACAGAAAAATAAAAAGGAGAGAAATAATTCTACGTGCATGCATCTTCAGCCACCCGCTAGTCATCAGGCCTGCTGTACAAATTGGAAGAAAAGGAGAAAAGACAAAAGTACAGTAAAACATGAATATGCATGGATTTACAATGTACCACTGCCGGTTAAATATGCAAGAGACAAATGTCATTTAGACTCTGCATAGACGAGTACTAGGCACCACAACTGGTGTCAGAATTATGACATTCAGAATCACACTGACTTCTTGCATGCAGCTGCTCATTTCCAGATGTGAGAAAACTCTGAAAACCCTGCAAACTATCTTCATCTAAGCTTGTGGATTGTGAAAACATTTTGGCAGGTGGTCTGTTGTATTCTCCATAGAAATGAGGCATTTAAAGCAAAGGGATCTTGGCACAGGAAAAGGAATTGCCAATCTCTGTGAGTAACAGACTGGTACTGGTATATTAGCCATACACACACACACACACACAGAATTCATCCAAAGGAGGTCAAAATGGCAGTCATTCAGACAGAAGTTCACTGCCTGGAAGGCCTTTTCAAATTTGCATTGTGGACTTTTTTCACATGAGGTCTCCATAGCGTAATTTGCCAGCTGAGTTCAATGCTCGAAACAATTGCATTGGTACATGAACCTAACAGCTGTTTCTGTGTCTGTTGAGCTAATTTCAGTAGTTCTTCGAGAATAATTCAAACTGTTTTGTTTGAAAAGAGTTCTCTCCAGCATTCCCGCAAACTGACGAACATGACAATCAATCAAGTGACAGGAAACACTTCATGGCTGTGGGAATCATTACCAATCACTCTCTCCATTTTTACCAGCCAAGTAAACGTGACTGAACTTAAACCTGCAGTGCCAGTGCCTAGGCAAACAACAATCACATGATGTTAATTGCTTGACCAATCTACCAGCTCAAAAAAGTTGGCTGCATGATGACCTTTGTGACTCTTGCCAGACATGATCCAATATCCGGAAAGCACACACTATGCAGTGACTACACTGCGGTACCTTAAATGCTACACAACGACCTGGGCTACACTCGGATTTACAAGAAGCACTTCAGGGTTGTGGAAATCATTACAAACCACTCTTTCCACTTTTTTTGAGCCGGCAGATTGGTCAATAAATTAAACATCATGATGTGATTTGTGGTTTTTGTTTAGCTGGGCATTCATGTCCCAGGTTTGAGTCTGGTCATGGCCATTTGGCTCAAAGTGATAAAAGCAATTGATGTCAATCAAGTGGATGGGTCATCCTACTGTTTTGGACTAGTCTTCCCTTCCTAATCCTCATTGTAGATAACACACATACACACACACACACACAGAAACATCCAACACTGGTAGACTACCTGTACACACCTCCCAATCAAGGTAGTCTTGTCCTTCTTCAAAGTTGGTGAGAAGTGATACAGAGCACTGAAGTAGAGGAATTTCTTCCCAAACAACTGGCTTAAAACGACCATCTTTCATGGCACTGCAACATAAAAAAGAAACATCAACCTTTCATCAATTGCATCAATGTTCAAACAGGTATTAATGGAACACTCAGATATGTATGGAGGTTATGTGTACAGGTAAAGGTCAAACATGTTCATTTAAACTGTAAGTACAGGTATGCATACAAGGGCACTCTAATAGGGAGCTTACACAAGTGTGTAGATTACACATACAGGCACATGTATGAGGGCAGCCTAAAATGAAGTCACACAGCTACCCAGTTCCTTGAACTTTGATGTGGTTTCCATTGGGGAATTAGCAACTTCAGAACTGAACGGAAAAGCATCCTCTACAGGGTTGACTGTGTGCCAGTATCTGTAGTGTGGTAGGAAACCAGAACACGTTCCTGACCCAGCCCATTGACAGAGTCTACACCTATGCAGCCCCAAAACCAAAATGTGTAAGCATAACCTCTCTACTTTTGTGGGTAAACTCATTCACAGGGCACTCCATTGCTTTGCACAGACACAGCTACAAGAGCAAAACTGGACGTGCACCAAGCAGATGAAAAGGTCCAAACTGCACTATAACATACACTGCACCCGTATGTATGTCGTTCCCTATAGTGGGCCAGTTCCCTATAGCAGTCCACGTCCCTATAACGATCCACCGTACCCAAAGAAGGATGTTATAAACAAGTCATGGCCATGAAGGTTGTGGGAACCACAATGGTCAAAAGGTCGGGGGAATCACAATGGTCAAAAGGGCATCAGTGTTGTTACTGCAAACACAGGTTAGTGGTGTTGAAAACAAAATTAAAAAAAAGGACATAATCACTCCACAAAAAGAAGTGTCATGATGGAAAATACTGTTCAAGCCGATCGCTTCAAATCGAACTATTGACCTCTGCACTTTGCCCTACATGGCAATGGCATTGTTTACAACATCCTGCTTCAGGTACCGTGGGCCGTTATAGGGATGCGGACCGCTATAGAGAACTGGCCCGCTATGGCAAACATGTATATGTATGTACAGTTGTAACACCTGGGAAAAACATCACTGATTGAATGGCATCTAATCCAAACATGTATGTGGTATCTGATAACCGCTGACATTCAATGGGTTTCAGAGTAAATGCTTAGCTGAAACGTGAGAAAAGCCTCACCTTGAAAATGTATAATCACGAAGGCCAGAATGCAAGTTTGCTGCCGAAAATGTGCCAATGCATCCCCGTAATCTGCTATCCTTTGTAAACTTCCATGTAACAAAGAGCGGACTGAAAATACCCACACAAACAAGCACAGATCCACAAGAATATACAAACGCAATATTAGTAATTTGAAAAGATGCTCTTGTCATTAATTGACCACAACGCTTTCTCGGCAGGACAGGGCCTGCATGAAAGTGGGTGTACTGTGTTAACAGCCTGGTCAATTACACCACCTGACCATTGATAGGGGTCATCTGTTTTTCTTCACCTATTCATTTAAAAAGAACAATGCATGTTTGTGGGTAGGTGTGGTGGGTGCTTGTTTGTTTATAAAAATATTGATGCTGTCTGCCTTGAGCTTTCTCGGTGTTGAGCCTGGGCTCAAGAACAGTAATCAAAACAGGATGTATGTTGCTGGTAGTATCACTATGCTCCTGAAGAGACCCTTTCCCATGTCTTTGTGTGGCTTTCAGCATCAGTTTCACTCACAAGTCAGTGAGAGCGATTGTCAATCATGAAGCAGTCTACTTTGCTTGGCTTTACTGCAAAAATACGACCATTTTTTTGCACTTTCCAGTGAGACCAAAAAAGATTAGAGTGGACAGGAAAAAAACGAGACACTAATGCGATACTTTGAAAAATTATGTCAAATCTTGTCCACAGTGTGTGTTCGTTTTTCAGGGGTAGGTTGGTGGGTGTGCTGAGAAAAGAACATTGTTTGTTTTAAATAAGTAGGTGAAGAAAAATGGACAACTCCTCATGGTTACTTCATGTAAGCACACACACTCATTTCCAAATTTAAACAGCTGGTCTTCTGACACAGTTTTACATCCGCACTGTATACTGTAGCTAGCTTTCACCTCTTAATGGCTTTCTGCATTGATGATTTTGCTAACTTGAATTGCTTAGCAAGAAATTGGCAACAACTATGCTGTTGGTGAAAAATACACAAACTCCAGTTTTTCCAAGACATGAAGTCCACGAACAGTAGGAGGGTAATGCTGTGTGGGCAAACAAAAGGGCAGCCACTACCCTACGATGCCGAATTTCTCATACAACCTGTTTTGGATTTACACAGGGCCAAAATTACAGCAGCATCTAATTTATGAAAGTGTGCTCTAGTTCTTGATCATTCAAACCCTCTTGGGTGTAGGGGTGTTACGATTAATTGTAGAGGTGATATCACATGATGGTAATGGGAAAAGCTATATTATTGTGCTGGAGACCCACTGGCGATAATGGCAACAGCACAGTTGGACAAGCATCACATTGGGCTGTGCAGTGGAAACGGATGGTACAGAGAAGACCACCGGTTCGGCTGACTGCTGAACATTAATCTGAAACACATGCAGTGGACAGTCACTTTTGATCTGAGGTGCTACTGAAACCTGGTCTTTTCTATCTAACTTTGAGTATTGTGCATAGCTCACCCCAGCTGTGTGTACATGATCGATACATGGTAGCCAGTACAAGCTGCTAATGTTTGCTGCTGACCCAGCTCCGTGAGCTAAACCTGCAGCCACAGGTACATACACTGGTACAGTAAAGCCAGGCAGCTCAGGCCATACCACTACCAGCAGCATCTGTACCTAGTGAGAGATTGCTCTCAAACACAGGGAACATTGTCGTAGTAAGAAAAGGGCTGCCACCACACCAGACCATGTTGACAGCCTCATGTTTCGCACCATGAAACCTGGAAGCAACTGAAAATGAGATACTAGCAGTCATTTAGCAGTCAACTGTGGGCTTCAGTGTGTGCAAAATTGTAACAAGTTTCATCATGCTAGTAGAACGTTATACATGTACATCCTGGCAGTGTAGTATTTCCTGTTGCTACACGTATACATGTCTTTGTATTATTGTTGCACTGAAGTTATTGGCGCCAAGATTTCCTATTATTGTGCTCCCCTCAAAAAAAAAAAAAATTGCCAATTGACAGCTCTACTTGGGTGTGTTGCTATGGGTACAGTGGTTGCCCCAGCAGGGCTACTACAGTATCACTATTATTATGTATACTGAATTACATAACTGGAATACACCATGAATGTAGAGCCAGTCTCTAAAACTACAGAAGCTATTATAAAAAGTACGTGGATAATTAGGCCACATGAAAAAATTTGTCTGTTCCCGGTTTCCCAACTGACTCCCCCAGAATGGGGCTGACTGCGATTTTTTTCAATGCGCATACATGTATATGCACATGCACGACGTCAAATTTATGCGTACTATGCCACCATGCGCATATGCAGTCACGGAACATGCGATGTTACTAGTTACTGAGAGAACACCATGTTTTATCAATGTTGTGCAATAGATGTTCTGCACTGTGTAGACACTACTGTACATATTATACTGTACATGTGGCACTGTGTGCAAGTATATAGGAGATAACGGGTGAACAAAATCTCATGTACATACCGGTATGTGTGTGTAAAAAATCTGTACCAGCATTCCAAAAAAAAAAAAATCTGACCGACCGACCCCCTCTGACACTGCCTCTGAAACAGGGAACAGACAAATTTTTTCGTGTGGCCTTATATGAACATTAATCCATTCTGTTCGAAAGTACATGTAACAACTTTTTACCTCAGTTTCGTCGAACTTACGATATCCAACTCAGCCAAAGGAAAAAAATCGTTGCTCTACGACTTTCCAGGTAAAACCTCAAGAACTTTTTTTGAAATCTATATCTAAGATGGCCTTTCCCATGCAACAGTATTCGTAACAATTGGATCCCCTAACAGTATTGACATTTTCGTTCTGAATTGACTGCTAGTAGTGTATAATCCATCAAGAGGTATCACGACTTACTATGCTTTGTTGGTGAAAACTGGCGGAGCAACAGGATGTCGGGGATTGAAATGGTTCACTAGAACATCAAAGCAATACACGCACATCTCGGGAGTAACCACGCTCCCTCCTCCTCCACTGGTATCGTGGCTGGCAGGAGGTCTGCCGACCCCATACGATCCCATTCGATCAGTCTGCATAGAAAAGGCACTCACCCAAACAAAACACCAGCTTGAACTGCCCTTCACTAAGCCGAGCCTTCTCCCATAGGCATATGAACAGACGACCTTTTTATAGTTCCAGAAGGCAGTGCCAGTGACCTATATGTATCATACGAAATAACTGATATACATAAGTTATGGAGTACAGCTGGACGAAACCCATGAACTGATGAACAATCGTAGGCGTATTATAATAATTATGCATTATGCCATGATTCATGGTAGGGACCTACACGTACACGCGCTCGGTGCAAATATTAAACCGACTGCGAGGACGATTGGGTTACCAAGGATACTCAAGCGCAGCTGCACAGCGTTGCGCCACCGTCCGGCCGCGCAGTGGCGCATGGCGATCGATCAAGTGTGATGCAGATCTACGTGTTTCCCTCTGATCCTTTGAACCCAACTCTTGCTAGCACTTTTCGACGTCGAGAAGTGCAGACATGTAGCACAGCTTTCGCTTTTGTCCTTCTGAACACGGTTGCTCAATGGTGTTTTACAGCTCGAGTAGGCTGGGCATGGCACTGACTTGAGTGCGCACACGTGCACACCACCACTAAACAAGCCTCTGGCTCAGTCTGGGCTCCTGGTTCAAAGCTTGTTCCTTTTTAGTGTCACAATTTGTACCAATTAAATAAACTTGGCAATGCCATATAGATAGTGTCCTGAGCATTCTACAGCTCAGGTGAAATATCTCGCAGAAAGGATGTCTGTCGCTGAGAGGCTGTCAAAGGTTCTCGATTCTTCGAAGGACTTGTTTGATGAGAATAGCCAGTCTGATTCTCAGCCTTCGAGGTAAGTATCGTCATCTCTATAATTAAAAGTTGATATAAATTGCGCTAACAAATAATCACTCTTTCATGGGCTGTTGTTTCCTCACTTTACCTAGTATCTCCGTGACCTGTGATGCTATTTCCCCACTGAGGAGACAAGTGCCATTTCTATATTATATTTATTCCTTTAACAACTTATCGCCACTCGTCTTGTAACTCCCTTTTACTATTTTTGTTTTGTTTTGTTTTTTTGTTATTATTTATTACTATTATTATTTCATCAAATGGTCCCTATCATATTTCAGCATATGTGTTTGTATGTATATGGGGAGGGGGACGGGGGGACGGGAGAGATAGCGTGAAAGAGCAGGCAAAGAAAGGGTAATACGAAGGTAGACAAATTTGATAAAGAAGCATTATACTGCGTTGAAATACCCTGTCTATGTTCGAAGAAGGAATGTGCTTGTCTATTCCATCATAGCAGTTGCTCGCCACTCCAGGAGCGTATTTATGCCGCAGCAAATAAAGAGTGGTCTGAGATGCTTATATTACACATTCTTACTCGTTAGCTTGAGTCCATTTTCGCTTTGAATGTTGGCAAGCCCTGCCGAAGGATTAACACAAAGATTGGAGGTAATGGAATGCTACAAGAGTGGAGGCTAAGCAGGCGTTGTAGTGTATCTATTTGTTTCAAGTTGTTGAAGACATCAAATTTAGCATGTTTTGTAGGAAGCAAATGGTTACACTTAATGTTTGCAAAGAAATACTGGTAATACTAGTAATAGAAGAGAAAGAGTGTACAGTGCAATTTTGAACAGGCATATATGGAGGAATGGGTAGCAGTATTTACGCAAAAAGAGAGTGAATATTGTCACTTTCCATGTTGGGAGAGAAAATTTCAGTTCAGTGGCAGGTGTTTAACTGTTCTCTTGGGAGATATGAGTGGGGAATCAGATTAGAGGGTCAAAGTGTGTGGCATGCAACATTGGTAATTGTACCGGGCAATCAGACTGTCAAGTGACATACTTTTAGTGAGATTCTTAAGGATCATCTGACTGTTGAAAGTCTGTCTTGTGGAGAATGCAAGACTGCTCTGAATCAGGTACCTGAATACTTGTATTTGCCTAGATTTCTGTTTGTGAAACCCTGAAAATAATATTAGATGAAAATTATATGCTTGTTAATACTAGTGCAAAGTCATGCGTACAACAGACATGGATGCAAGTATTGGCAGACAAATGGGGGGTGTGGGATGCAGGGCTGGCCTGATGCCTGTGAACTGATGGCTGAAGTGAGCAGAGCCCATGTTCGAGCCGAGCCGCAGGAGTTTAGAGGGCCAACTGGGTACCGAGCCAGGTGGGAGGTGAATGGTGGGCCTGAGCAGCATAGGGCCAGGTGCAAAGCCCAGCCAAGGCAAGCAGCTAAGCCAAGTGGCCTCAAGGCAAGGCTGGTGTGAGTTGGTGTGGATTACTCCTGGGCTGTGCTGGCGATGTCTGCTGAAAGCCAGGTGCATGACCTGGCCAGCTGGCATCAACCCCCTTTTCTTTTTCTTTTCTTTTCTTTTTTTGAGAAGAACCAGTGATGCATTCTGGCATCAACAGAAAAGCCAGATAAAATATTGAAAAAAATTGTTGTTTTACTGTAAATAACCACTTATAGTTTCAACTCTGCAGGAAGGGGATGTTTTTCATCTTGGGCTCAATTTTTATGGTTTCTTGAGTGTTGTTTGCTTGGTGTGTTTCTGTATCACTCCCAGTTGTTGCTTCACAAATATTGATTTCTGATTTTGGTTGTTGCAGGAGCAAGAAGGACCACATCAGCAAATGTCACACCATTGTGGACCTTGTCTGCAACCCTGGGTTCCGCAATGAGACAATTAAGTGAGGCAATTTTGAACGCAATTGGCTGGCTTGTGCCCTGCTTATGTGCTGTATTCTGTCATCATTTCAGAAATCCAAATGAGTTTAATCGCCTGTTGGGGCTGAGCATGGAGTTGCTGCTGCGGTCTTGTGAACATGAAGACTCCGATATCCGTTTGGTGGCAGATGCCTGTCTTAACAGGCTTATAAAGGCAAGTCTGAGAGGCAGTGTGCTCACGTTGTCTGAATGTTGACAGTGTTCTTCATATTGTCATGTGAGGATGTAAAGACAGAAAGCTAAAAATGTATTGGGGATTTGATAGAAACTGTTCCTAACAAATGATTGTGCTGTCTCTGTTTCTTGCATTTTGGTGACTAATAAATTGGTGGCTACCTGGGCATGTGTCGGTTTTGGCATGCTCTAGGTTGGAGGTACACTTCATTGTAGCCTGGCAATCAGGAAATGGAAGAAAATGTTCAGGAGACCAATTTGTGTAGTGTTGATGATCGTGTCTTTTCTCTAATACCTGGAGCAAGGCAGTACTGAGTACATGGGGTAAAATTGGTTGGCAAGGCATGTTTGTGGATTAGTGGTTACGAGGTGTTTAGGATTAATATTGTTAGTGCCTCTATAATTTGTTACAGTGACCGGCCTTAATGAATAATGTCAAGGTGCAGCACAAGTCAGTGTATCTGCGCTACCATCACATACTAACCCACTGACTGTTTGTTGTTCACCTCATCTTCTAGTGAGTCTGTTTCATGTCTTTCCTCATGTTTTTGTGTTTAGGGACTGATGGACAGTGCTATTGCTCGTGTGATTCTGGAGCTCTTTAGAGAGATGCGCAGAGTAAGAATCTGTTCACACTTTGCATCTGGAACCCACCTAGGCACATACAGTTTTCAAAAGGGGAATGCCCCTTTTGGGGAAAGCTGTTCAGACACTTGCAGGGCTTTTGTTTAATTTCTTGCATTTTTCTCTGTTTTTTTTTTTTTTTATCCACACTACCAAGCATAATAGAAACACAATTGTCTAGTATACCCTATTCTTCAAGTAACTACTGGCAAGGACAGATTGGTTAGAGGGTCAATACATCAGAATCAGTGTCCAGTGTCAGATGGTCAATACATCAGAATCAATGTCCAGTGTTGGAGTGTCAATACATCAGAATTAATGTCCAGTATTAGAGGTCAATACATCAGAATCAACGTCTGGTGTTAGGAGGGTTAATACATCAGCATCAACGTCCAATGTATTGTGGCATTTCCATTCTATATTCTTTCAGCTGCACATTTTCACTTGTGGGTTACCAAAGTAATTGTCGTGATGGGCCTGTGTTTCTGCCACAGATAATGTTCAAGAGGCTTCTAAGCTTTTTCTCTTAGCATACTTCAAGGATGGCTATGTGCAAGGCATCCTTGATCTTTCATTCCATTGTCATGGATGAGTAATCATTTGTGTTGGCATGGCATGAAGAAGCCTGATACCAGACTGAGCATCGTGTGTGTATTGTGTTGAGTAGGTTGGAGAGCAAGGGAAGAACATGAGAAAAATGCAGAAAAGCAGGTCAAGCTTGCTGTTTATTGAGATAAAGCTAATTGAAAGAAAGTTGTTTATCTGTTCATGTTGTAATTAAGTGCTTGATTCTGTCTTGTTGATTGCCAAATAGAACGGGTCATCTCGGACGCTACGTGCTGCCACATCACGCTTTGCCGATCTCTGCCATCTGATTCGTCTTCAAAAGTGTCGGTGGGTGGGCACCTTAGTTCACGGGTTTTTTTCTCTCTTTACTGTGGATTCATGTGTAAAAGCACAGTTTTGAACTGATATTACTCTTGGTGAAACTTGTGTAACAGTTGTTGCTGCTTTAATCAACTTCCTAACTTTACCAAAAAGTTGTTTTTTTTGTAAAACTTTAGCAGCAACTGAATGACGATGTATTGCCTTACTGTGCATACAGGGTACTTGTATCACTAAGAACA
>JAOWAW010025577.1:0-13368 GCA_028565695.1 Nicola tetela | reverse complement strand
AAGAGGAAAAGAGACAGAGGGAAGAAGAAGAACAGAGAAAGAGAGAAGAAGAGGAAAAGAGACAGAGGGAAGAAGAACAGAGAAAGAGAGAAGAAGA
Organism: Nicola tetela; assembly: GCA_028565695.1. Classification (NCBI taxonomy): domain Eukaryota; kingdom Metazoa; phylum Porifera; class Calcarea; order Clathrinida; family Clathrinidae; genus Nicola; species Nicola tetela. The sequence continues at coordinate 13,271 of JAOWAW010025577.1, read as the reverse complement.
GGAAAAGAGACAGAGGGAAGAAGAAGAACAGAGAAAGAGAGAAGGAGAGGAAAAGAGACGGAGGGAAGAAGAAGAACAGAGAAAGAGAGAAGAAGAGGAAAAGAGACAGAGGAAAGAAGAAGAACAGCAAAAGAAAGAAGAAGAGGAAAAGAGACAGAGGGAAGAAGAAAAAAAGAGACGGAAGGACGAAGAAGAAAAGAGACAAAATGAGCAAGGAGCAAAACAATCTCAAGAGCACGAGAAAGACAAAGACAGTGATGAAAGGCCAGAGGCTGTGAAGACAGCAGAAAAACAAGGGACAGTTGGAGACGATGCCAACAGCTTTTCACTTGCAAGCATGGGAGCCGACATTTCAATGCAAACATCAGTTTCTCACAACAGTGAGAACGAACAAGAGGGAGGTGTCCAGTTACAGTCCACACACAGAAAAGATGGAGGCAGTTCTTCGCAAAGCACTGATGTTGTCGTGCAGTTTCTGGAGGCTGAGGTAGGTCTTGCTGCCATTCCAGCACTCTCAGAATGTTATACTACGCTGGTCTTTAGGGCAGATCTGCCAAAGCATCGAAATATCCTGCATGACACAGATAATCACACTAGCCGACACCCATAATGGTGTAAATCTCAGAACCACCAATGCTCACTCATGTTGCCAGTACTTTATATAATCTTCATTTTTGGTTACCATGCATAAAACTGAAGTAGAGAAAGCTCAGTCTAGACTATTTGAAGGCTGAAGGTTAAGCTGTCTACTTATGTTTGTGTTGTGTGTACTATAGTACTTTGTCCATGAGTGTACACACACCAGTATGTATGTGTGTGTGTGTGTCTGTTTATGTGTATGTGTGCATGTGTGTTTGTGTTTATGTGTGTGTGTGTGTTCATCTCTCCATCTCTGTTACTTCCATTTCCAAACAGGTGGAAAGTCTAACAAAGCTTCTTGAAGCAAGTCGCACTGAATTACGAATTGTACAGGAGACAACTAACAAACGGCAGGAAGACCTTGAACAGAAGTTGTCCTTACTTGAAGAAGCTCAACAAGCTCACCAACAAGAAGTACAGACTCTAACCTCACAGGCAAGGACAGCTTGGCTTCTTTCACCTACTGTCTTTCTCTCCTTCTACAGTCCCTTGCTCCTAAAGGGAAGGGCCATCTCAAAAATGTCAGGCAACCAATCACACAAAAGTGTTATGAGTAAATCGAGCCTCCCATTCTCCTTGTTGTGTTAGATTTTCTCTTTGCCGACCCCTCCTCTTCCTCCTCTTACACCTCTCCTCCTCCTTTCTCCAAAGTGTTCAAGAGAGAGAGGGAGAGAGAGAGAGAGAGAGAGAGAAGTGCTTTGTGCCATTTAAGGTGGCTCAACAAGGTTGAGATATCACAATGGCAAGGCATGTGCATGAACTCACTAGTGGATGCCCTGTAGGATCTACCATAGTAACGTCATAATGATGTCACAACTAAATTAAACCACCACCACTTGCTTTGCTGTCTCTTTTCTTTTGTGACAGTTGGCAAAGCTGCAAGAAGCTAATGATACACTCAGTCTTCAAGTTGATGCCACTGGCAACGAGAAACAACAGGCTCTTGCTGATCACGACAAGCTCAGACAACAGCTGGAGGAAGCACAAGCATCCCTAGCAATCCGTGATGATGATCTCCGTGCCTACGAAGCAGACTTGACAGAAGCACAGAAGAAGCTGGCTAAGGCACGTAGTGATCTGCAGACGTATGAAGACAAGTTGAAAGAGGAAGAGGAGACAAAGAAAAAAGTGCTTGAGGAGATGTCACAAGGCAACAAAGAGAGTGCTGTGGCAATGCATGCACGGATGGAAGAGGAGGTAGCTGAGCTTGAAGAAGAACACAAAGCGTCCATGCAGAAACTTGAAAAGCAACTGCATGAAGTTCAGAACAACCTGGAAGCAACCTTGATGGCGCAAAAAGAACTCCTAACGAGCCGTGATGCTCTCGCTGACAAGCTGTCCACTGCGGCAGAAGAGAAAGAAGGTTCACTGCGAGCACTTCAAGAAGATCACACCAAGGTGTTGGCACAGTGCAGAGATGAAGCAGAAAAGCAGCTGATAGAGGCACACAGGGAGGCGTCTGCTAATTTGAGCAGAATCGAAGAAGAGCACAGGTCAGTGTTCTAAAACAAACTTTGTCTGTTTGCTTTGATGGAAATAGTTGGAGGCTATTTGTTGTTGCCTTACTGAAAGCTCAGCACCCCTTCTGAGGGAAGCAATATCTTCATGATCAGACAGGCAACCATGTCAGAATCTAACTGGTGCAGTGCCCACACTGAGCTTATCCAGCAGCAGACCCTGCACAATTTTGCTAAATGAGTCAATTCAAGCAATTTTAGCTGAAGCATGTTACCACTTAAGTTTTTGAATGGCAAAGCCAATATATGTCTGCTCAATTTTCTTCTCTCTTTTCATCTGTGTTACAGAAATACAGTCGCTACCAAGGACGCCCAGCACGCTGCCAGCTTGGACTCACTGACCAAAGAGCATGAGGCCAAATCAAATCGCATGTCAGAAGAGATGACGTCATTGACAGAAATGCTTGCCCAATTGCAGGAGCAGCTGAGCCAGAAAGATGAGCAAATCAGAACACTGTCAGCAAATGAAGATGATCTGAAAAAGAAGCTCCTTTCTTTGCAGCAACTTCATGAAGAAAGCATTGAGTCATTGAAAACCGACAATCAGCAGGCACTTGCTAAGCAGGAAGAACGTCTTCTCACAGAGAAGAAGGTAGCAACAAGCTCTTTGCAGGAAGAACATGAAGCAGAACTTGCAGCAAATCATCGAAAAGCTGAGAAAGATCTCCTGGAGAAAGAGGAAGAGCTGGAGTCTGAAATTGGCGAGCTTCGGGAGAAGGTTACAAAAGCAGAGGAAATGCTGAACAGACAGAAGGACGAGATGGATGAAAAAGAAAAGAGGGTGGCAGAGTTGGAGGAGAAGCTCTCCACTGCAGCACAAGTAAGAGCCTGTACAAACATGAAAGAGAGAGAGAGAGAGAGAGAGAGAGAGAGAGAGAAAGAGAGAGAGAGAGAGAGATGTAGACATTTGGTAACAAAAAATATATTTGATCATTTGTTATTGGATCTGGTGGTCTCTGTGTATTTATCTATAGTGCCTGGTCTTTGCAGCTTGTTAATAGGAGAAGATGAGCCAGGTTCAATGAGCTCAAGAGTGAAGAAATGCTTTTTGTTCTGCAGCTTTTCTTAACCAATCAACATCTCTGGTCGACAATACTGTATTTCTTTGAATAATTGCAGCAGTGATTACTGTAACCCAACAAATTTTCAAAGAAATTAATTTCGTAAAATTGCGAAAAATGTTTCATAAGTATTTTATTTTCATAAATCAAATCTGACTCCAGCGTGACTGTAAAGTCATTTTAACTTTAGTGAGCAATTTATTTTAGAAATTGAAGGTCATTTACAAAAATTTACGAAAATTTCTCGCATACAAAAATTTGTTGGGTTACTGCCCAGGTAGTGTGGCAGTTAATCGAGGGCAGCATTTATTTGAGGGCAGCATTTAGTCAAACTGTCCGATTTGGCAAAGTGCGGATAAGGCTTCAGCTGTTTTATTCCAGTGTATGTAAAGGCCAGCGCCATGACTAGAACTGGTGGTTTCCAGCGTTGGTGTTGAATGGCTACCAGAAGTGGTTGTTTGCATGCAATTACCAGTACTGGAAGTGGTATTTTCAAATTGAGTGAGATGTAACTACATCTTTTCACAGCATCTCTGCTACCAGTATCTACCATTGCCTTCTCAATTTCTGAGCTGCATGTGTTTATTTTCGACATATTGTACCTAATATATACCGGTATCATCACTGTTTCAACGCTCTGACAGACCTACTGTACAGAATTGCTGTGGGATGTTGAATAATTGCCTCAGTGATTATTCAAGGGTGGCGATTATTCAGAGAAATACGGTAATGATTTTAAAGTCGCAGGTATTTGCCGTAAAATCTGTGTGTCTGTCTTGCTTGTTTTTGTTCAGACATCTCTTACGCTAGAGAGCCAACTGGAGCAGAAGAGACTGGAGCATGATGAGCTGCAGAAGTCATATGACATTGTGCAGAAAGGACAAGACGTGGACAAACAGCTCAATGAGCAGCTTTCACAGCTGAAAGAGGCACTTCGTCTGAAGACTGAAGAATGCTCTGCTGCTCAGCTGCATTGCAAAGGACTTGTAAGGAAATACTGCTGGAGGCTGTTCAAGCTTTTGAGATTAGCCTAGGGATTAAGGCAATTATTTGCTGCATGATGCCATCAGTTGAGCAAAATGAGATGTCCAGGTTTAAATGTTGTATAGTGAAAGCAATGAGCAGTGTATTTCCAAATGTATTTTCAGAGAACTACTCTGCCTTATCCACCAGACTGTGGCATCTGGTCATACCTTTTTGAAATTATCCAATATTGTTTGCATCATCCCATTACTTTGAAACGTTGCAGGAGGATAAGTACAAAGAGAACACAGCTGCTCTTGAAAGAAGCAGACAACACCAACAAGATGAAAAGGAAGCTGCAAGTGCAGAGTTAGACAAGTTGCAAACCAAGTTGGATGACAGTCGTGCAAAGGAAAAAGCCTCACAGGAAAAATTGCAAGAAACACAAGACCAACTTGCGGAGCTTCAACGACAGGTCGGGAAAGCAAAACGAAACGAAGAAGAGAAGGAAAGACTTGAAAGGGTGAGAGCGGCCGCGGCAGAAGGAGACACACAGCGAAGAATAAAATCGCTTGAGCAAGAATTGGAAGCTGCAAAAGTCGAACGTGATGCGGCTCAGGCAGACTTGCAAAAGATGAGAGAGGATCTTCGTGAGGAGAGTGAGCTCCGTAGAAGAGAAAGCACAGCAAGTAAGCAGCGGCAGGCAGAATTGGAACAGCAGTTGACAGATGCAGGGAAGCATAGCAAGCAGCTTGAGGATGAAATAGAGCAAGCTAGAGTAGCTGAGCGGGCAGTGAGAAGAAGTGGAGATTCACAAGAGACACTTTCCATAAATGGCTGGGACAAGTGAGTGCCATGTAGCTGCATCTTAAAACCAGACTTACTTTTTCACTAGTAGGATTTTCTAACGTCACTTGTGTGTGGGTGTGAGGTTTGTGCGTTGCATGCTGTACAATTACTATCTTGAGTGACTGTAGTGAACAGTTTAGCTATGGAGTGCCATTCAAGCTGGGAGAAGCATAACCAATCATTTTCTCACTTTTTCACAGACTGGGAGTGCAAGCTTGAAACTACAGCAACCAAGCACCTAGCCAAACAAAAGTCATGGTTTTTGCCACTCAACTAATTCTAAAGTTATGATATAAATCTTAGGCCCAGCTCAGGGCTTTGTGTGATGTAAGCATAGGATAGTAGTCACTTCATAGCGCCTTGTGAAGCAGCGGAGTAGATATCTAAACATGTCAAGTGGAAGTCACAAAACTCACCATGAGCTGAGTTGATAGAGCAGTTAAGATCATGATTTTTGTTCAGCTAGGTGCTTGGTCGTTGCAGGTTCAAGTTGGGTGTCTGCTCCCAGCTGGTGAAAAGTGAGAAATGATTGAGTATAAGTTTTACTGTCAGAACTTTCTCTTCCTCTCAGTTGCTCTATCCATCTCACTCTACCTGTTGACCTGGTTCTTTTTCCATGGCCCTCTGTTTCTCTCACTTCCTGCCTCAATCTTTCTCTCTCTCTCTCTCTCTCTCTCTTTCTCTCCTTGCAGATCTTTCTATTTTTTCCTCCATCCATTGTCTATCTGTACTTGCTTTCTGTCACTTTTCTTTCTCCGCATGCATCTCTTTTCCCAACCCAGCTCGGGATCATTTCGTCAACAGAAGATAGACACCTTCCTCTTGAATACACACTCATTTGCAGCAAATTGTGAAAAACATCATCACATTGGTTGTGTACATGAGAAAAAGATAAGAACAGCAGGTTGTGTCAGAGATGGAGATTTCCGTGCACTGATATCTGTCCATGTGCCCTCAGAACTCCTTCAACACCAGTTAAATCTCAGCTCCATCCTGAGGCTCGTCAGAATGCAGTGCCATTTGGTGACTTTGCATTCGCTAAAAAGTCTCCTTCGGCACAAACAAGCAGTGCACAAAGCTCAGGTGAGAAGCACATGAAACACAATGAACTCACAACAACCTTCCTACCATTGGAAAATTAAGAATTGCATACACCTCTTGTGTTTGTCTGACTACTGTATAAGCTAAAATCAATGAAATTTCACAAGCTGTTGCAAAAAAACATTCCTCTCTGTCCATTCACAGCGAGTAGTGATGCAGCAAACATGTCCACCATTACTCAACTTGACATGCTGCAGCTACGGCAACAGTCAGCCCTCATACCTGGTCAAACAACACCTTCAAAGCCCAGACAGAGTTTTGGTCGACCGTTCAGCCATGCAATGGGCTCTAGGCAACCACCACCATCACGACCAAGATCCCTGACGGACAGGCCAGTGTCAATGATTTCATTCAGCAGATCTGAGCAGGTGGGACTTGTGACACCATATGTGTCCTCTACAACCTTTTTTTAATTCTGTCTTCGGCAGTGATCTAAAGGGTTACTTCTTGTACAGCAAGATAACTGCTATCTGGTACTTCTTCTTAGGGGCTTCAACTTTTGAGCAACCAATGAGCTTGGCAAGAAATGTTGGCTTCTTCTGGTGGCCCCCCAAAAAATCTAAACACACAGATGAATGATAGAGTCCTGGTCTCTGTGACAATATGCTGGTAGTGATCCCCATTTTTCATTGAATGTTGCATTCTTGAGCGGTGAAAAGAGCACAGGATTGTCTTCTCTGGAACTGCAATTTTTTAGCTGAAGAGAACATGAATAAGATCTTGGAAAGAAAAACAGTACATCCTTCTCTGAGGCAATGGATCTCTGAACAGGTGCAGACAGAACGCATTTTGTAGGATGTGAGTCAACAACCTTAATCATAAAAACTGACACACATCTCTGCAGCACCTCGTAAATCCTGGGAAGAAGGCCCTGATGCATGTACTGTAATGTTGCATCTAAAAGCCGAGCTCGTGTATAAACCCAACATGCACGTACATGTGCACAAGCAGAAAAAAAGAAATTTCTTTCATGCGCATAAGCCCATCACATGTACAAGCCGGGCTTCAAATTGCAACGCATGAGACGCGATAGTGACACATGCACTCATCGCGAGTTGTACACTCGTGACATCAGACTGTCGTACCATACTTATTCTGCGTCCATACTGGTACATGTTCCATTTCGTGCATACTGATAAGCCTGGCAATGAAAAGGTCATGTGTTGTATAAGCCTGTCTTAAATAGAAGTCTGCTTCCAAAATCTGCTTAACGTGACATAAGCCTGGCTTTTCAACGTGACTATATGGTACATGTATCATCTCAGTTCTCATATGAATAATTATTCGCTGGTGTTGCCTTCTGCCTTTCCAGATTGAAGAGCAAGCAGCACCTCCTCCAAAGCCACCCAAACCAACCGCAGTGCACCAGCATCAGACTCCAACAAGGCGACCAACAATGAGCCAAAGTATTCGTGGACTTTTTGGTAAGACGGCTGAACACTCTACTGATGCAGTCGAAAATCACTAAACAGGACAAATTTCTGAAAGAACTACGTTTTTCCGTGGTAATATTTACATGTGCAGCAGAAAGTTAGGAAGTGGCCTGGTTGTGCATTTTCCTGGTATAAAGAGCTTAATCTCTGTCTTGTCATGAATGATTTGCTAGGCACGCCAAGACATCTACTATATGGTCTGATATAATTGCGTGAGTTGCGTGATGATGATGATGATTATTTCAGTCATGCCACATTTTCTCTGAGTGTTGTGAGAGTCTATTTTTTTCTATAGCTGCTCACATTCTTCTGCTGTATGTCTATTATTTGTCGATGCAGGCATGACATAAGGCTGCCAGACTCACTGCTGTCACCTTGGCTCTTCAAAATAGTCAAGAACCATGACCCTTGATTTTACTTTAGACTAAACTGTCAATCCATTACCACATTTTTATCTCATTCACTCACACACAACAATGTTGAAAAAATCTTTTTATCCGTGCATCTCAGTTAAATTTCCCAATTTTCAAGTACACTTTTCTCAAACTCATTGGGAGTTGGAAAGCCTCAATTACTCTCTGTTCAATTTCAGTATCTCTATTTTATGGGTATTTAAATTTCAGTCACTGGTCTACTGCTATGACACTTCTTGTTGTTAGTTTTGCTTCTGACCCAATGGACTCAACAAGCTAAGACAGCATGAAAATCGAAATAAACTTTACTTTGAATTCCCTTCTGTTGAGCCTTTCTAAAATTATTTGGAACAATATCAATACCTCTGTATTACACTGATGAAAAATGTGGTTTTGCATCAAGGTTCAACAATTTAAAGTAACAGTTCCTTGAATTTTTCCATTGTGTGTTGTGCATACATTGTGTATATGTCAGGTGCAGATGAGCCTTGGTTACTGTATTACCTGGAAACCCCACCCAAGCCCACATTCATTTATTTTTGTTTTTGGTCCTTCATACACGTATGGATCTGTAGGAGTAATGGTGGCCCTAGCCTAACCATGTATCATTTTTCTAACTGTGCAGTTCATTGGTGGCTGACATGTCCTCAAACATCTTGTATTATTGTGTGCCTAATGATAACCATCTACGTATACAGGACACTCTTCGTGACTAAACTTCTCTATCTGACTCAAAGCCAAGCTAAGCTAAGCTAAATTTCACTTTGTCTGCCGTAGCATTTACCTCTAACATGGATCTTTTGTAATCATAGAATTATTGTCATTCCCAAGGCTATTGGGTCGAGTAGAAATAATAACAACAATAATAAGACAAGTCACAGCATGTCTGTACATGTGTGTATATGTGTGTGACATGTTGCTTAATTATGTGTTGACATGTGTGTGGCACATGCATGTTGCTTGTGTGTATGTCTGTTCCCATGCATGTACTGTGCCAGTGCACCCTCAATGCTTGATGTTGTGCAGGCATAATAATTCTACCTCTTCTCTCAGTTTTGTTGTCTTTTGTCTCAAATTAAGGCCTACGCCCTCTCAATCTCCGCATTCTGGCATCTCTTATAGTGTCTCTGTCTGCTTGTACCTTCATCTTTCCCATTTTTACAAAAGTATCGACATTGATAATCCCTCACAAATAATTTAGCAGAATTGTTGGTTTAAATTCTATGACTGTGACCTTCAATGTTTCGGGGAGAAGTTCATTGCCAAGCCACTGTATAGTAGGGGGAAGTTTTGCAATCCTGGGGAAAACTTTTGCAATAGGAAGCTTAAATTCACAATAGACTTGCATAAGGATTGCATACTCTTCCTGATGCCTATACTGGTAGTTGTCAGGGTCTGCCACAGCCAAGTCAGCGAATCAGAAAAGTGATAAGCTTGCTGCAGAGACTTGTTCTTGTTCAGCAAGAGCTCCGGTGCTTGGCAACTTGAAACACTGTGCACTCAAACAGTGCAAGCAAAAAAGGCATATACATCATTGCAGAAACAGTCCTGGGTCCTTCATTTTTGTCAGGGAACTGCATGGCTGAATGTGTGTGCTGACTCTTGACTATAATTGAGTGCTGATTAATTGAGTGCTGATTAATTGAGTGTTGATTAATTGAGTGCTGATAATTGACTGATACATTGTATGGTGAAGCAGCCAACAACTAGTTTTAAAGTTATGTAACACCTTCCTTGCTAATGAGTATAGCTGTGAAGTGACAAGCTTCTGGCAGAGCCTTGCCACTCAGCACAAATGTAAGCATTCTTAAACATTTCTGCAACCAGTTCACCTATACTACTACTGCTACTGAGACAGCAGGGAGTCCACACCCACCAACTATGCAAGATCTAGGGAAGATACAGCCTTTTGTTGAGCTCAAAAAGTAGGCATGCATGAAGGAACTTCACCTGGATGGCCCAGATCTAGAGCAGCTGTGGTAAGTCCTCCGCTTCCTGTACAGCTGCTTCTCATTATCCCCAGAAGAGGACTATAGATGGAATTATGGACATAGCGTAGAATGTGAAGGTGTCACTACAGTATGTTTTGTTGCAACCTGCTTTGTGTCATTCGGTAACTGATCATGATAGGACACATTCCTGGTGCTAAGCACAACAGATGATGAAATCTGCGCAACATCAATACTGCGTACAAGCATCCCTTGTTGCTCAACGTGAGGAAGCATTTTGCACAATCTCTTTACCAACAGCGGTGCCTTGGGAGAGACATTTGAGATGGACTAGTGATTCTGCAGCTGGGCTCAGGCTTGCATAGAGTTATAGTTGTTGAGTAAGTAGCATGTTGCTTGCTGGCACTAGTACTGGAAGCATTGCAGTCCAACATTCTTTCACGGCTTCAGATTTCTCACTGAACAAACAGGTGTTTAGTAGGTCATTGTAGTTTGTGGCTTTGAATTTGATTGTCAAGTCATGTCAGAATGACTTTTCTTCAGGATATAGCCACAAAATATTTGCAATCCACAGCATAATTCCCTGTAGATATCAGCCAATGCAATGCTGTGCACATGCATTTGTGTAGAACACAAATTAGTATTGATAGCCATCTCTGAGAATTGTTATGAAGTGGCCAATAGCTCCAGCACCAGATAGCGTTGATCTCGTGAGATATTCAAGAAAGGTTCCAGTTGTTTCTTGGAGAGTGAGTTGACTGCATATAATTTGACAGTTGTCTGCAGGTGGATTGAATAGCCCAACTTTGGATGAGGTGATGAGCTTGAGTTTATCAATGATGTTGATGATGGGAAGATTGATATCATGGAGCACAAGTTCCTTGATATTGAAGCCACTCACCATCAGTGTGAGCTGGTGAAGATCATCAAGAACATATACAGTCACCATTTGCTCTAGGAAATCAAAGAGCAGGAAAGGTCAGCCATGAAGATCTATACAAAAAGAAAGCCATTCAAAAGTTGGCTGCCTGCAGTCAACTTTCTTCAGTAGCATGAGATCTAGAGTAACACTGACAGAATGTTAAGGTTCAAGACTTTCTCCTGGTGCACTCAAGTAGAGGATGGGAGCATGCTCTCTCCTCTACGTCTCTATTCGTCTGTCTGTCTGCCTATCTCTCTCTCTGTCTCTGTTATCACGCAAAATGATGGGGCAGTGTTTGTTGATTGATTTAAATTTCACAAAATACTTGCATACACAGCCACGCCCTCCACTGACTCTCTGTTACTAATAGACCATCCACATGGACTGATCTTCAATGATTTATTATAGCCCTAGCTGCTTACAAAATGGGTTATGATGCAGAAAGACTGTGGATATATCAAAGAGTATGTGCAGAAATTAAGGCATCCATAACTGTAGATCTAGCTGCAGAGCTTGGACTGCGTGTGGTTTTGATAATTCCACTCAAGGCAGGAATGCCATCCCTTGGCCACTGTTTGAGTTCTATAGTCTCACTCAGCCTGGGGCACTATGCTTGGTTTATTGTCAGCCACTTGTCATCAGTGTGAGCGGGATGCTGAGGCACACCTGAGGATGCGGTCATTCTCCCTAAAGGCAAGCAAAAGAAACAGAAAAAGATATGTTAACTCCTTTACTAACATCTTTTTTTAAAATACATTCGATGCATCATTATGGAAATGAATAATTTTCAAGCATTTAAATTAACTGCAGTGAAAGCTGTGCAGGAAGGCAACTTCATATATAAAACACTCTATATCAGTCACCCTCTATTTAGGATACCTCTTCAATACAGACATGTTACAAAATATAACAATCAGTTATCATAGTAAAACTGATTTTTGAACTTGAACAATACAGCCACACAACTACATGTACATATTATCATCACCCTAACTGCGCTCATAGGGACTGGAGAGAGTTCCTCAGACAGATACTGCAAATCAATAAAATTCCAGCCTCATTTAATTTTTGGCCTTTTTTCACCTACGCCCAGAGGCCGAAAATTTATCGACATTGAAAATTTCCGCCACCCAGGCAAAGCTCATGGAATGTAATGAAGGGCCAAAAAGTCATAGCGATAAAAGACCAAAAATTGCTGAGGCTGGAAATTTTGTTGACTTGCAGTACTAGAAAATTTTCACTAATAATTTGCCTCTGTTAAACATCAGATTCTTGAAGATGCTTCATATGTAAGGGGCATTGGAACAACTTGAAAATTAGTGCGGTCACCCCAATGCAGCTGGTTCCAGGGGGGGGGGGGGGCACAGTAAGACCCCCACTGGAAATTTTACAAATATGCATTTTCAGGTGCCAGAATGTTGAATTTGGCTCCATCATCTACAGAGATTCAGGTTGATTTTGTAGGCATTCTAGACAAACAAAGAGTTTACAAGGGCCATGTCACAGATCAGAAAAGTCAAATAATTACACAATTTTAATGCATCTTCAACAGATCGGGTGACAATACTAGAGTAATGCACAGTCCATCCAGGAAACTTCAAAACATGAGCACACATGGTCTGGTCAAGATCTAGACAAGAGTATTTCCGCAGCGGTTGTATCAGTATCCGGTCCGTTCTAGGCATACAGTCGTGTTGGCGAACAGTCTTTCGGTGACTGGTCACGAAAAAAAGATCTGCAAACTCTGGACAAATGTAACGCTGGCGTGATGATCGACGCACATTGGGACCGGACGCCCTTAGATGAGTTTCACGACGGATCAACTGTACACTGTAGGCCCATGTGCAGTGTAGGCCCATGTGCAGTGTAGGCCCATGTACAGTGTAGGTCCATGTACAGTGACGATGACGATCAACTGTACAGTGTAGGCCCGTGTGCGGTGTAGGCCCATCATGGTGATGGTAACGATCAACTGTACAGTGTAGGCCCGTGTGCAGTGTAGGCCCTTGTGCAGTGATGATAACGATCAACTGTACTGTGTAGGTCCGTGTGCAGTGACGATGACGATCAACTGTACAGTGTAGGCCCTTGTGCAGTGACGATGACGATCAACTATACAGTGTAGGCCCATGTACAGTGACGATGACATAGATCTCACAGCACAAAGGGCATCTTTATTTTTTTCTTAGTTAAAATATTGGTGCGGTTTTAGTCGCACCGCCCCTGGATGTACTATCATTAGTTACTGGTAATTATGGGGAACGGGTCCAATTTGCAAAAAAATCCCTTGTGAGCAGGTGACAAAAGTGGATTTCAAAAATAAGCTGCTATTAAATTTTGCAATTTACATTATAGGGCCTGTGAACTTTGAACTCTTGTGTGTACTCATTACCAATAAATCTTTTTGTGAGTATGAAGTGCTTC
>JAOWAW010025466.1:0-11151 GCA_028565695.1 Nicola tetela | reverse complement strand
CAAAATTTAGATGCCTTTTTGGTATTCTGATGCACTTTACACCAGGGTATCGCCAGATGACTCACCAACAGCAGATACATGTTGATATTTGGTGTGCGCTACTTCCATGTTTGACCCACTTTACGGGATCAGTTTCTCTACCACCCAATGACTTACATTAATAACTACTTGGGCATGGCATGTGCTGTATGCTGCTTCCATGTTTGACTTGGCAGGATCCGTTTCACAGTTTGTGTCACCCTTTGCATGCGAAATACTTGCTGTTGGAAAGATGTCTTAATTGGCAGTAGACTCCATGCATGTGCTGTTACTTGCAGCAGAAAAGAAGGCTACTTCTGATTCATGTCATTGTCTTTGTTGGTTAGTTCTTCTTCCTTCCTTGGAATTGGCACATTGCATAAAAAAAAGCACTCTGTGATATGGTAAAGCTCAACTTGGTGGGGTTCAACATGCTCTCAAAGACAGCCTTCTGCTCCTCACCAGTAACCTTCGCTAACAGAGCTTCCATTGGTTTCTTCTTATGGCAAATTCACCGTATGTGAATAAAAGGCAGGCCAAGAAGCTCAATGGCCAAAGATGGTCAGCTGAGCCATGATGTCATGTCAAACCTGGAACCAGTGTTCTCACTCAGAAATCAAAAACCCTCAGTGGCCTCAAGGCCTCCGCAAGTATGAAGATGCTGTCCAAGGTCTTGAATGGCCACATATACATAGGTCTACTGGTACTAGTAGTAAATTTGGATGCCTACTTGTGGATTATTGTTATACTGTGATATACACAGCTGTGGATGATGCTTGCCTGCTACATAATTATAGTGCAGCCAGGATCATCATGTACATGTAGATCTAGATCTACTTCTTGTGATAAACGTTCACACTGATATTAAACAATGGTCTCGATCACAACTTAGGGGCAACGTCTACTGAAAGAGTATACAGTGGAACTCGGTTAGTACGTACCTGGCTTAGTACGTACTCTCGGATAGTATGTACCATCCACCAATGATGAACTCATCCGGCATTTACGCCTATACATTTTTTCAGTTAGTACGTACTCGGATAAGACGTACACTCGGTTAATACGTACCAAAATTTTCTGACAAAGCACGAAATTCTTCGGTTAGTACGTACTTTTCATTTTACCACATGCCGAAAATAGCTGCATCCGAGTGCGAAGCAGCTTGGCGCAAGGGTTGTATGAAGTACAACCATTGCGACGAGGGGTAGGAGCAGATGTTAGCTTTGAGCAGTATGCTTCAGTGGATGACGTCCTGGAAACAACAGGTGTCCTCTCCAACAGCGACATTGCCACCATGGTCCAAGGCGGTGATGAAGAGCAAAACTTGGAAAAAGCAGACGAGCCTTCGAGATCATCGGGGGAGGATGAAGACAAGCCAGTCAAATGCCCCAGTCTAGCAGACTACCATTCGGCAATGGATGTCGCAAGGCGGTACGTTACCTGTCAAGCGTTGGACAGTGGCCTGTTACCTGCCGTAGATTCCCTCGAAAACTTGCTCTGCAGAGGTTGTTTTAAGAGGCAGTCCATTATTACTGAATATTTAAAAAATAAAGGATGATTGCATGCTCCTTCTAATGTGTTGGAGACTACCTGAGTCATAGGGATGGGGATAGCCACACTTTCCATGCATGTGCACGTACGATATCCCGTGTATAGCCAATCATACTTCAGTTAGTACATACTTCCTGGGGATTCCCTAGGGGGTAGATCTACGTCTTATCCAAGTTCCACTGTACCTCACACCCAGCCTTAAGCAACAGCAGTGTGCAAAAACTCAAAATTTTTCTCAATTCTTATTTGCGCACAACCCACCCACATTTTTTCAGGAATATGATTTTTTATTAAAAAGAAAAAGATAATTATGGACTGCCCTGAAGTTGAAAGTTCTGTCATGCCCATGAGTATCCAGAATGCACATTTCTCACTTTTTTTCTGGCTTGCCTTTATGTTATTTTTCCTGTTGTGTTTGTTCTTTGTTTTTGACAGATGAATCAGTGGATGAGGTGAGCATAAATGGTGGATATCACTCACTGTTGTTCAGGATTTGATCATGAGCTTCCATGACATGTCTTGGGTGGAGCTTGCTGTGTGCTTGGCCACTGCAGTGTCATGTCATTTTGTGTGCTCATTGTGGTAAAATGGAATAAGTGCATGCAGAAGACAGTATCCATGTGTTTAGGGTTCACACAGACCTTGTAAACCTTGAAAAATCCTTGAATTGCAAACTCCTTTCAAGGTCTTGAAACAAAAGGATTTACAAGCTTGGAATACTGTGAAAAGAGCTTGAATTTTTAGAAGTCTTCCCTTGCACTGCCTGCTCTATTGTTACTTCCGTTTCCTGGAAAAAAAACAGTATTTGATCAGTGCTAGTGCTTGTATCAGAGTGATCAGCATCTCTGGGTCTAGGTATGGGTAGATACATGTAGGTCCAAGATATGGGTACTTGTGCACACAGTAAGAGACGTTTTTGCAATCCCTTTCTTTAGCACTATAGTAACCACCTGGAATATCCCACCTGATTTGATACATGGACCATACTGTATTGAAAATTACTTGATTTACAACTTTTCAGTGACTATTTTTTTTTGGTGCGCCACTTGGAGCTTTTACCTCGTTTTAGTGACCACTAGAGGGACCGTGTCAGTCAACCATCGATGAGATTGAGATTGTACATGAACCTATAAGCATCATCAGTAAAGATAGTACAAAAATTGTTGCAACATTATTGTTGTGAAAGTTGCACCTGCTTCCAGTTACAGTGCGGGGCCTGCACTTGGACATACATCACAGTGTGCAAGTCATAGACATGGTATGGACTACTAGGAGGCTATAGTTGCAAATGTTGCAACATTCCTGTGCTCACCTGTGGGCTACATGATGCACAGAAGTTCCACAGAACTGTGTGTAGAGTATTAATATGGTAAATGCTCTGCACCATGCTGTCAAATATTGTCACAAAGAATTACTCCTTAGGCACTTGAATTGGCTGAGGCTTAGCCTTGAAAAAATCTTGAATTTTTATCAGGAAAAAACTGTGTGAACCCTGACTCATTGAAGAATTCGATTACAGGTTTGACGGAGTATTTGTGTGTGTCCATGTGCATACATTTGGGATGGTTGTAGCAGTTTTCTTTTTAGCTGTCAGTCATGTCCAACTTTTGCATTGTAGAGATAAAGTGTACAGGTACTCATGTCACTAATAATGTGGTGTGTAAGAACATCCAGCCTTGAAAGTTCAGAACCTTCCATCCTGGGTTTGGGAGAGTTAAGAGTGTCAGCAAATTTTCTTTTAAGAACATTGATATTTTCATTTACTTATGCTGTTATTTCAGTGCGCTTGATATGGCTTTAGACTTTAAAGTTCATGTACCAAGAGTTATGTCTATACATATATGCATTTATGATACCAAGTACACGTAATTGTACATATAACCCATTACATGTAGCTAGTGTATTAGGGTACAGTAATCTGTCATTAAGAACATCCAGATATGAGCATAGCCTGGCCTCATGCGAAATAAGAACATAACTAGGCTAGACCCTGACACCCCCCTTTGTTCTTAGTGATACGAGTACCCTGAAGACAGGACACAAGAGCAGACCAAACCATGCACAGGAGTTCTGTTGAACAGAATTTTCATTTTATTGTTGCTTTGTTTTCATCTTCTTTATGATGATTGGTGATGTTGATGGCACTGTGGTGGAGTTTTGAAGGCACTGAAAAAGTACCATCTATTTTCTTCTATGTTAAGCCTTCCACTGATACCATCACCCTCCACCTGCCTTGTGTAAGTCATTGCAGAGTATGTGCTGTTTTTTTTTGTGACTTTGAGTGTGTATTCTGTCCATGTTAGCTGGATATGGCCAGGCAGGAACGGGCAAATGTGCCTATGTGGTCATTTGAGTATTACCAAGGCTTCTTCGATGTTGACACAGATCAGGTATGTTCTTCATTGTCTCTAAGTTTTAATCTTATATTTTGGTGTCAGCACTGAATCTTAGCTTTTGAATCTACCCACTTTGTGGAGAGACTGAAATGCCAATGGTGGCATCAGAACTTATGTTTTTTTGTTGGTGTTGATGAAAGGAACTTGAGAGTCGTTGCTAGTTAACCCAAACAGTTGATTTTTGTGTGTGTGTGTGTGTTCTTTGCTCTTTATCTTTGCTCCATACTGCCTTCTCTACTCCATTCATGCTGTTCCAGTGAGTTTGTAACAGCATGGTCAAAAGATTGGCTGAAGGGCTGTCTCTTCTGTTGTTTTATTTTTCATTCTTTATTTTTTTAGGTGGTTCATCGCTTGGTCAGTTCATTCATCCCTCGGCACAACTTTGTGAGATTGATTCGTCCGAATCCTGACCTCTATGGTAGGTTAGAGAATAATGTGGACACACTGGCATAGATAATCTTCGGTCAGATAGTCCAAATTTAAATTGTTACGATATATGTTAAAGAACATGAATTTGCTGTGGCGAGTGTGGTAAGGGCTCTACGAAGAAATGCTTGATTTTCTTACTGATATTTTTTCTCCCTCTCTCTCCTTGCCTTTCTTCTAGGTCCTTTTTGGGTATGCATCACACTGGCATTAAGCTTCACCATTTTTGGAAATTTGACTGGCTATCTTCAAGCAGCTGGGAAAGACTATCAGTGGACATATAACTTTCGTCATTGTAAGGGAAAGAGTGCTCTGAATGGTAGAGTGCATTACAGCCAGGGTGCTTGGAAAGATTTGGAAGGGACTTGTCCAGTTTTCTGTTCCAGGAAAGAGTAGGGCTTTTTTTTGTTGTCACTGTTGGTGGATTTCGAAGAGCCATTCTTTTTTTTTTTACTGTGCGTTTTTCGTTCATGTTGTTTCTTTTTCTTTTCTAGTGACGTTTGCAGCGACAGCAATTTACAGCTATGTGTGGTTGCTTCCGGCTGTTCTGTGGGCGTGGATGTGGTGGCGGGGTATGAAAGTCTACTCGCTGTTTGAAATTACATGTGTGTACGGTTATTCCCTGTCCGTCTTCCTGCCATGCTCAGTAAGTTTTCCCTATAGTAGGGCCAGTTTTAGAAGAAGTGCAGAACATACATGTGAGTCAATTTTGGTTATGACTGGAATGTAAGCATTACTACGCAAACCATTATTGTTCATGTTTTGTTGTTTTTCTTTTGGACAACTTTTAGTTTTTTTTTTCAATGATTTTGCAATTTCCGAAATTCACATAATTTTCTTGGGGTAGAAGGTTACTTTTATCTGTCTGTAGTGTGTAGTCTGTTGTCCAATGAAGGCCATCTTAGGCTGTCTGGGGAGATCACTTGCAATTGTGCTTTAGCTAGCTCATCTTCAGGGGCTTTTTTTGTTTTATTTCATAATCAACTTTCCCTTCCTTACCCTGGTTACGAGGTTTGATATTTAGTAATTGTAGTTAGGCTATTGTGTTTAACTGTTGATGGGAAAACATTTTGTTGGTTGGAATCCATCAAGAAAGTGTGTGAGTTTTCCCTGCTGTGCTGTGGCAGATAATTTGGATATTGCCAAATGCTGCTGTGCGTTGGACAGTCTTCATGATTGGCATGGTGTTGTCAGGTTAGTAATGGCAGCAATAACCCTTTTTCAAGTGCTTTTGTGGCCCTCCGATACAGGAATGTTTAGCAACATACTCATGTTTTTTGCCCTGTTTGATAGGTTCCGTCCTTTTTCGTACATTTTGGCCAATGTTGAAGAAACACGATAAAAAGGTAATGCCATTAAATGGTTTTCTCTGGTACACCACAGCATCTCATTTCCCAGGGGAGCTATTTTTAGACTAGAAAGTTAACACCAGTCAGCAGTTAGGACTCCTGCATCCAGGCTTCTTCTTCTATATCACTATCTCATTTTATTCCTGTATTTTGGCAAAAAACAAATGATTGAACAGACAAAAAAAAACGAAACAATTGAAATGATGACAAAAAGAAAAATAAAAGCAGTAAGGAATACTGGAAAAGCCAGGATGGGAGAATGGAGAAGGAAAAGTAATCAGTTTCATAAGAGCATATTTATGTATGTGGACTGCCTGTATGTAGGGTTCTTAATCCCAGATTCAGACAGGCATAAATAATGTGCCCAGTACTTTGACAAAAGTGTTTCCATCCTGATCTTGTTTTTCAGCTGGCATTGATCACGATTGGCCTTATCCTTGCCTGCCATGCAGCTCTCTCTGTTGGATTTGTGGTAGGGTTTGACTGATTTTGCATAGATTGGCTTATACTCTGTTTTGTGTATTAACACATTTGTGAACTGCTGAAAAAAAAAACGAAATGATGGATAGTGACTAGCAAATGTTCACTTTGCTTTGCATCAATTCATTTTGGCTACTTCATTTGCATTTAGCTGGGTTTTTTTTTTTTTGTTTGATCAAAGATTGTTTGTTCTACAGCTCTCACTATAATTGTGGGCTGTTTGTTTTGATGGAAATGATTTTGTCTGCTTGTTGCAGTTGTATTTCTATAGCTCTGCATCAGGCAGTTCAACTGTTGCTAAACCATTAGCTGTGAGCACACCAGCTGTAAAAGCCACCACCACTGCTCAGTCTCTGACAAGAAAGTCGGCCTTTTCTGCCCCACCAGCCATGCTTCATGGAAAAAAGCATGCTAGTAATCCCATACAGAACAGGACAGGCTCTTCGAAGAATGTGAAGTCTCTCAAGGTCCTGAACAATCGCCCTCCAGAAGGAAGTAAAACCAGTCAACAACAGACCACTTCATGAACGCGTGCTTTCCACGTTTTTATATTCATTATATCAAGCAGCTTGTATACTTTCAATTGCACCTGGCTCAGTCCCAAACCTGTCATCAGTTGCTCTATTTTGTGTTTTGCTATGCCGGGCCTCATGCTTGAGGTATGATTTAAGATAGTTTGATAGTCTCAGTAAACTAAAATACATACATACTGATGTAGATGTGTGATAATTCATCTACATACATTTACACTTTTTGAAATATCAGCATGGTACAGAATTATAATGGTACAGCTGTTGTAAGCATCAGCATTGAAGTGTGAATCTCATGTTAAGAAGACAGATAGAGTTAGGAGGGGACGGAGTGGCAGGGGGAAGTAAAGAGTTGTATATGTGAATGTCACTTGTCAAGACCTGAGAGAGTAGAAATTGATGGAGATGACAATTACATAACACGGCACTTTTCCTTGGAGCTGCTAGTTGGGCTGATGTACTTCTTCTCATACTCTTCAACAGCAGCCAGGTAACTCTTGGGTGGCCACTGGTGCTCCTCGATGTAAGCTAGGTTCTCCCCCTTCAGAAGTGGGAACTCTGGCCGACTCGTAAATGCTGTGAAGTTGGTTGAGATGAAATGCAAACACCAGCTACTAAGTTGCATGGCATTGTGAAGCTGAGCTGTATGTAGTAAACCTGTACAAAATGCAAATCAGAAGATATAGATCAAGAAAGTGCAACTCCAAACAAAAAGATTAAGAGAAGCAACTTTTATAAAAACCTCTTGCTGTCTCAGGAGGACTCGAACCCACAACACCGATTTGCCTAGCAGACAGGAGTCACCTTCACTATCCATTATGCCACCACTGCATCCTCAATAAAGGATGGACTCCAACACAGCTTTAAGCTCAGGCTATCCTGTCCACACGGGAGTCTGTTGAAGAGGTTAGCCTGAGGCGAATTGGTGCCATGGGTTTGAGTCCTCCTGAGATGACAAGAGGCTTTTATAAAATTTGCTTCTCTTTCTTCGATACGTCGTCATGGTCACCTACTTCTATGTACTTAAAAAAGATTCGTGAAAGCTGTGCCTGTCGCCATTAGTAGTCGATTGTAACAACTCTTGCAAAGAGAATAAACCACTCATGGATTGTCACAAACATTTGAATAAATGTCTTGAATCTGAAATTTGGCATACCAATGACATCAATGTCTGCTTTGGCGATCTGGTTGGTCACCGCTCGCTCCACTTCCTTGGTGATGTACAGCTCGCAAAGTGAGACAAGGCGAGTGAGTCCAAACTGATCAGCAAGCACCATCAGGCCGACAGAGTCTGTGCTCTCAATCGGGGCATGATCTGTGTAAAGATACTCCAGCATAGCAAGGAAACACTCCAGTGATGTATCGCTGATAGGAACCTTGAACACCAATAGGAAACAAAACCATGGTCTATTAAATTTACAAGCAGCTTTCAAACAGATCTGAATGCTGTAAATTTGTCAAGATTTCTCACCTCACCCTGAAAATCGACTTACACTGCTCAATTCCAGATGCTTACCTCTGAACCACGACCTTCGAGGAAATTGCCTCCGAGCATGGCGTCAAGCACTTCACAGCGAGCTGAAAGCAGCGCACAATGTGCTGGAATCCGGTGGCCATCCACCAGGAAAGTGATGTCAGCCATGAAGTCTTGGTTGAGGAACAGCTGCTTTGCCACAGAGCCACTACGGTCATTCAGCCATGTGCCAATGCTTGGATTCAGGAAGTCTTGCTCCTCTTCACAGTTACTGCAGATTTGCTCAAGTTCTGACAAACCAAACAGCTTGGCTGCCTGTTTAGTTTCTGCCAGGTCTGACTCTTCAATGTTTGGGTTGCCAGAATAGAGGAAATCAAGCACATTGCGAAAGATACGAGCACTAATGGTGTCTGTGATGGTGAAGCAGGTCACTTCCTCAACGCCTTCCTGAAAACAACTGCAAACATACAAAAACAGGTATGCACAATGAGCCTAAAATCCTGTGAAAGATCATCAGTTTGTCGGTTAATATACCAACTTATGAGCAAGTACACCAGCTTATCAGAAAGGAGCTGCAACCTACAGCTCTGCATAAGCAAATATCACAATTTTCAGATTTCCAGGGGATACGACCCATCATTAAACCAAGGCAACAGATGAAAAAGAAACAAAAAGATATCCTTTTGTGAATGGCTAAAACAACCAGAAAACTGCAAATCCAAGACAAAAAAGCAATTGCTTACTGTCTGCACTGCATGAGGACAATCCCAGGCACTTTGCCACTATTAATATCATCCATAGTAAGTGTAGTGCATGGAGTTTTGGATGACTGTACTGGCCCACCAGCCAATTGCAGGTCCACTCTCTTCTGAATTCCAAACATTCGCCGGAAGAGATGAGATGCTGAACAAAGGACAGTACGATGCGCTGCAAGTGGTGCACTGCCCTTCACATGGAACTTAACGTCCGGCTGCTTTGCCTCAGTGACAAGCTTCCGCCAGTCTTCAGCAAACGTTGATGTCTCAACATTCACCCATGGAGCATGTCCTGCAGGTGGCAATGTTGGTGGAGGAGGCACAACAGCAGACAGGTCTCGCTTGCCCTTACCTTTTCCACCTCTGAGCAGAAACAAAAAAATAAACAAGATCACAAGAAGAAAATACAACATTTAGTGTTGTATTTTCTAGCACATTCTGCCTGCGTGGGCAGAAATTCTAAGTGTCTTATCCCCTTGGTGCTTCACTAGCCAGCATTTAAAATTGTTCTTTCCCTATTCTTCACTGGAACTCTTTGCCCTCTTCCATTACTAGTGTTATTGCCCTGCTATCTTTTCTTTGCAAAAGCTTGATCTTAACTTCTCTAGCAACAAGTTTCTGCTTAGCTTTCTTTTCCTCTGGTCTTTGTCTTCTAAAGAAAAGCCTTAATCAACATCTGATCTATCTGGCAACCCTTTAAGAACATATGTGCATGATCATAATAACAATTCAAAACATCAATCAACTTTACACAAGGTAAAAAAAATCAGTCTAGACTCTCATCAAAGCAACAATTTGCCAGGCCATTCAACTTACTTTTTCATCCAAGAGAAGGAGAGGCCTTTGGGCTTTTCAACTGGACTAAGAGCACAGCGCAATACAGTGTCAAATACAGCTTTCACTCCCTCCAGTGTCAATGCACTGCATTCACAGTACACAGCGCCTGCAAATAAAAAAACAGCAATGCATATCATCATTCATTCACACCTTAAGCCCCAGTTTCACCACCTTATATAAGAGGCTATTATTGGCAGCATATAGTATCAACAAGAAACTTAGCAATTACTCTATCATTTTCACCAGCCATATTAACACAATCTGAAACTCAAACTTGTGATGAATGCCTAGCCAAACAAATATCACATGATGCAAACTGCTCAACCAATCAAAGTCTCATGATCAATGGAAAAGACCATGTTCACGGCAAGCTTTGTGACTCCCAACACAATCCAACGTCTGAGCTGGATTGATCAAGCAGTTAACTTTACATGATTCTTGTTTGGCTACGCACTGGCATCGCATGTTCCAGTCTGGGTACAAGTACATTTATCTGGCAAGTGAAAGTGGAATCAATGATTAATAGTGATTCTGCCACATGAAGTGGCAGCCAGTGACGCTGAAAAGCACTGTCATCCTGCCTCATGAATTTGATCCTTTTAATGCACAGAACTTTAGCATGATTCTGATGATCAAAATGAAAATGCACACCTTTGTGAATATTGGCATATTTGGACTTCAATAAAAGTGTGACTTTTCTGTATTTTGCGTTTTTTCACACCTGTGTATAAACCCACCCATGTATATGCCTAGCAAAGGGGTATTTTAAGCAAATTCAAGCCTAGGACTTAAACACTGAGAAATATGGTACATAACTTGCTGAAGACTGAAGAAAAATATCTCAGGATGCAAGCAAAGATATCCATAGTATTAATCTTCAATGAACAAGCTGCCTGTGTGAACTGAGCGAAAGCAAAGTGCAGTTGAGCAAGGCGTCTGGCACTGCACGTAACAACTGAAACACTTTTATCTCGACAACGAACAAAAGGGTCTCAATCTTGTGATACTTGAAGTTCTTGGAAATTCTGCCTAAGTATAACAGTGGAAAGGCTTTGAATATGACCATGCCCACATGTATTTATAGAGCTTCCATCTCCTCAGTGCTAGACAATTCAATAATTATAATTGCCGTCGTCAGGCCCGTAGGGGCTGAGGAGGGCTCCACGGATGATTAATTCGTGTCCGTCTTTCTATCTGTCTGTCTGTGTGTCTGTCACAACCGTTACTAGCCGACGTGCACTAATCACGTCTTTTTTTACCGATCAAAATGTATGGTAGGAAGGCGTACATACTTCAACCGAGCCATGCAGCGCAGCTGCAGCTGTTTCTAATGTA
>JAOWAW010025355.1:0-13199 GCA_028565695.1 Nicola tetela | reverse complement strand
TTGTTTTCACCACAGCAAGTGTTTCACATGCAAGACGATCAGCCACTTGCAACACACACACACACACACACACACACACACACTATCTCTGTCTTGTAATTCTATGTATGATGAAGTGGAAGGGACATAATTGCTTGGTAATGCTATTCCATTATGGATGCAGCCACTGCTCCTGCATGTCACACCACAGGCTTTTTTTTACCAAACTAACAAAGCTCTTGGTCTCTACGTGTTGACTAAAGAACTCTTTGTAGTGAACATCTTAGAAAATTACAAGGTGTGTTTTGGAAACATTCTTTTGTGATTTGCTTTTTTTCCAGTGATGTATTTTCTTCTTTTGTGTTATGTTTTCACTTCCATCACAGTGGCCTGCAGCCTTGAAAGAAATGCTCTCTGCCAGTAAGTGTTTCATACTATCCGTGTGGGCTATGCTGTGTGGTTGCTTTGTTGAAGAGTTCTCAAGTGATCGATTTTCAACCTTTGGCCATGGTGATAGCCTTTTTCCTTTAACTTTTCTCTCTTTCTCTTTCTCTCTCCCATGTTCCAGATTTCCCTTTCCTTTTTTTGTTGATTTCCAATTCTTGTTTGCCTTTGTGCTCCCTCAGCTGATCTCACAATCTCTTGCTGGTACTTTGTGTTATCTTCATAGCGGACTCGCTTGGATTGTCAGCGTCAGCCGACTTCGACCTGGCTATCAGTTGTCTGGGAGCGATTACTTGGTTAGTCTGTTGCCACGACCTAGCAAAACACTTCTCACTGTGCAAAGCTTTCGATATGATAAATGTACTGCAGAAACTTGGTCAAGATCCTCATCAGTGGTGAGGATCATGGCTGGACTTCTGTAGTGCATTTTATTCTGGACCAGTTAATTGGGTTTTAGGTTGTTGCTTGATTTTTTTTGTATTACCAGCTTCACTGTTACTTGTGTGCTCTCAGTGTCTCTCCCCTTTGCTCTGTTCGTCTTTCTTCCTTGCTCTCATCAGGTACTTGACGAAGTGTGGTATTGCTGGTGATGTCTTGTCCATGAGACAAATGAAGGTGAGATCTGAAAGAATCTGCTAGAAAATTTCTGATTCCTGAATACATGTGCTGTAATTTGTGTGGGAAGTTGGTTTTCGTTGAATACGAAGTATGTTGAATCAGTGTGGTAGTTCACAGTGGGTGCTGTGTTTACTTGTCAGATGAAATATGTTCTTGTTCTTCTATCAGCGCTATGTTCCAGAAGACTCTGTAGTCAGCAAGCAATCCAAAACTGCTGACAAGGATGAGTCTTTGCCAACTTACTTGCGCACACAGCAACATATGGTGAGTGAAGTGAATGTTTGAGCTGACTTGCATGGTTCCTCCCTTTACAGGATAGACAACCATGACTGAGTGTGTGTGTGTGTGTGTGTGTGTGTGCGCGCGCGCGCACGCGCATTAAGTGAAAACGCTTAACATGCATGCCTGCACACATGTATGTGTTTTCCTGCGTGGGTTGGGATGCTTGTCTTCTTGCTATCTGCTCTGGATAAGTTAGTTGATTGCATTTTCTGATTGATTTTTCTACTTTTCCTTGTTCCCCGCCCCCCACCCCTACAAATAGGAAACCCTCTTTTTATCTTTTGTGTTTGTGTTTTGAAGGTTCTTGATGGTGTGACACTGCTTAATTTGGAAGTTTTACAAAACGCGGGTGATGGGAGTGTTCATGGTTCATTGCTTGAACGTCTTGACCAGTGCTGCACCCCATTTGGTAAGAAACCATGGGCTATCTGTCTGTCTGTATCTCTTTCTTCCTCCCTCTCTCTCTCTCTCTCTCTCTCTGTCTTGCTCACTCGCTTGCCTGCTCTGTTTTTACTTCCTGCTTGCTCATGAGCTGATTGTTGAACAGCAACTGGGTGGTATTTAGATAGTAGCCCAAAATCGCTTTTATTGCTCATCTAGAATGCCACCAAAATTGTGGTTGAAAAATTGTTCTGCTTCAAATGTCATTTTGTACAGAGTGGAAAGGAAAGTCTGCTTGTTAGAGATCTCTGCTGTCATTGTCATTGCTCTTGTTGTTGCTGGCTTCAAGTTACCGTGTATGAAATTCACATCTTGATCTCTGGCTGTTAATTGCGCACAAGATGTGTTCTGTTTTAACGTGTTGTGTTTCATGTTTTGTCTTCTTGCTGATCTCTTCCTGCTCCCTATCTGCTGTGATAGGTAAACGCCTTCTCAAGCAATGGCTGTGCACTCCCCTCTGTCAACCAAAAGCCATCAATGAACGGTATGTGGTCAGTTTGCTTGTCTGTAGCCAGGAAAAAAGCCTTATCATGCTTTCACTCAGACTTAGCTACGTCAACAGGGCCGTGTCAAATGTTAGTCAATCCCTGTTGAATCTAGTGATGGAACAAAAGTCTTTGTGGAGATGCACTGGCATGTATTTGGTGACTAAATTCAAGAAGTAAGCTCTGCTGCGTCACCGCAATTCTCTACATGTACTTTTATGCAGTAGAATGATCAGTGATTGAATGTGATGTGGTTGATCAGCCATAGATTTTTCCATTTTTGTATTAGTTTTTTTTGTTACTGCTACATTAAATGTCTTGTTTTGTAACTTTTTTTGGATCGCTGCCTGTCAGCTTGGATGCAATTGATGCATTGATGGCAATGCCGGCTGTTGTTGCTGATGTTCGTGACATTTTGAAACAATTGCCTGATCTCCAGAGACTGTTGGCAAAGTAGGTATTTATCACTGTGGGTCACTCTTTTCATCGCTGCGGTAATTTCATCATTTTCATGCCTTTTTGGCACGTTTTCTTTTAATGATAATAGAAATAATCTTGTTTTGACTTTTCTTGTGGCTGGGATTGATTGTAATGTTCTCTGTACTTTTTTTGCTGAGGACATGCTCTTGTGTTTCAAGGGCAAGAGTTGTTGCTAATGAGCTACAGGGATTTTGTGGAAGAGAGGGTAGTAGGTTCTCACTAATTGACATTTCAGTGATTGGTTTGAAGGGCTCACTGTTGGTTTTTGCCAAGCAAGTGAGGTGTATTCCCATGGTGGGGTGGGAGGCGGTTTTCGGTCGTGTCTGTTTATATATGATGTTGGGTGGTCACTCACTTGGCCGCATACATGTATACTCTCTAGTAGCCTATTTCTGTGGGATTATTCGGGAGAAATGTGACCAATTGGTGCTGTGAGTTAGAAAAGGACGTTGCAGAGGTAAGGTTGGATGGGCGTAGGTCTTGTGGAGGGTGTGGCATAATGGATAGTTCAAAAATAACTTCTGCTACATTTCATCTGTTGCTCTTTGTGTTTTCTTCTCATTTTCCATTTGCAGAATTCACTTGCTGGGATCGGCGCACCGAGAGCGAGATCATCCAGACAGTCGGGCATTCTTTTATGAAGAGACCAAGTACAGGTAAGATGTCTTGCTGGTGTTCCCTTTCTAAACTTGGGGAATTGATAATGTCAAGTGAAGAGATCTGGTTCAAGAGAATTGGAAGGTGTTTGTGGGATGGATGTCAAGTTGAGTGGTTTAACGTTCATCTGTGTGCTTTCTTAGTGAGATGTAGAGCATATGTTGTGGTCTTATTAAGGTGGCCCGCTTATTTTGATATTCCTGTCATTGCGTAGTCTAATGTGATATTCAGTAAAAGACATAGCGTTGCTTGAGTAACTCCTGATTGCTCCTTAATGGTACTGATGGCTTGGGTCTATGTGTGTTACCATGGCATTGTGTGCACTACATAAAATAATCATCTCTTGATTGGCAACTTTCCTTAGATCACTTGTCAGTTTTTTTTTGTGGTTTATACTTTTTAAGCTTCAGTTGCTGTGTTTGTTGTTCAGAAATGTTGCTTGTTGGACTTGTGTTCACAAACTTTACAGGGATGAATTTTCTAAGGATATGAACTGTCAAGGTTTCACACATGTATGATAAAGGTTTATGAGTTGCTACCTAGTTTGAGGGCTTTCTCTGTTCTTCTGTGATGTTTCACATAAGGATGGATATGCAATTTTTTTTTGTTGTCTAGTAAACGGAAGATCCAGGACTTCCTGGTCACGTTGAACGGTTTCATCAAGGCCAAGAAGGCCGTGGAGATGGTGGCCAAGCATGCTGGTGGTTGTCAGTAAGGATTGCATAGAGCTAGTTGTTTCCTTGTGATTGAGACCTCTGGAAAATTGATGTGGGGAAGTCCTGTGTTTATTGTTACTGATAGTTTGGAGTTGGACTGCAATGTTAAGTTCTTATGCCAGCTGCTTTGTATGGAGACTGTATGCAGCCTCCATGCAGACTGTATGCAGACTGTATTTTCTCTTGACAGTGGACAATATAGACCTTAGAATGTCGTGAGCTTGAATGGTTATCTTTCGGAGCTGTGGAGGATGTCTTTCAGAAAAGAAATCGGAACTTATGTAGGGCAAGAGAGACTTTATTTTGTGCTTCTGCCATCATGGTATTTGGTCTGCTGCTGTGATGTGTGCAGCCTTCGGAGTGTTTTTGTACTAACGTGATTATTAGTAAGGTTGTTATAACTTGTGTTAGAAGGCGAAGGTGACATTTTGAGATAACTTTCACAGCTCATTTTTTTATGCTGTAAGCATGCTTCTCTTGTTTTTGGCCAATTTTTCACCACAGTCTAAGAATCCTGATGCTTGTCAATATCTGACTCTGGGTGCAAAGACTCGCATGGGGAGGGTATGTCCCAGTTTATTGCAGTGGTGGAGCATCAGTCTACCTTAGTTCTACCTTTGGAAGGGCCAATAACAACACTCCCTTTCCTGTGCAATAAATATTTCCTACCGGGGAAGTGTGCCTGAGCGAGTGATCACACGAATGGTGAGGGACCAGGTTTCTACCGAGCAGTTTGGTATTGCATTTCCTATGTTCTTGTTGATCTTTCCTGAAGTCCAGTAGTCTTCAGTAGTGTCCACTGTACCACTTGCTGGAAGAACGGTGGATCTGACAAGGAGGACAGACCAGAAAATGATCACTTGGGTAATGCTTGACTGATCTTGATACTGAGCCCTTCATCTGTACATCGGCAGCTGCCTACTGCCGGCATGACTTCCGGCTTTCTGAGTCAGATTCAGCCAGGGTTCAAATCTGCCACAGGTTACACATATGAGAAAAGTTTTCGGTTTCTTCCTTGCCCGTATCCGAGGGTTTCCTCCAGGTTTTCCAGTTTCCTCCCTCCCAAATAAAAGAAAAAAAAAGAGATCACCCTGAACACTCTAAGCAGTTATGCAGTAGGTTACTCCCCTAGTGCCAAACTTGGCACTGCTGCAGGGTGAGGCAGCTGCTTGGGTGGGAAGGGTCGTGGTTGTCCATGCAAATCCCTGCACCTGTAATAAATTGTTACCGCAAGGGTAGGGGCTGGTCTGGAAGAACTTCCACAGCGCTGCTCAACCTAACCAGCAAGTAATTTAAAAAAAAAAACCTGAAAATGAAGGCTCTCTAGATCTATTTCACTGGTTATTTGACTTGGGCACACAGCAAGATCATGAGAGAGCACGCTCTCTTGCAACAGGGATTGATTAGCATTTGATAACCGTCAGGGTTCTACTAAGATAAGGTGAAAATTGACGAAAGCAGAGTTGCAAGATAACGTGTTTGACAACTAGTGCAAGACAAGAAGTGCCCAAACCTCATACCCAGATAATAATGCTGAATGAGGTCTATTGTGGATGTAGGTGATAATCTGTAAACTTGTTTATGTTCTAGAAGTTGATGTGGGATTGTTTACTTGTGGACTGGTTTCTTTGGGCGCATTTGTTTATGGTGTGATCCTTGATAGAGATCAAATTATAGCCAACTCTTTTCCTTGGTGGCTTTAACGACATGCCTGGTTGTCCGTAGTTGTGCTGTGTTGTGAAAGCCGAGTCAAACCTCACGTTCCCGGAGTGTCCAGATGAAGACTATGAAACAACATAGTTGAAACATCGACTGCTGTCAAATCATTGCGGTTTGCATCGTGAACTTTGAATGTTGGTCCTTGGTGGCTGTTTTATCCTTTTCAGATCACAGCTTCTTCGTGCTACTGTGACAACAGGCCAGGCATTGGACAGCTCATCGCCAATGGAAAGTAAGGGGATAATTAATATTGTTTGTGTCAAATTCTAAACCCAACTGCTGTCCAAAAGAGAATGCCGGTTGATTATTCTTTTGGGAAGCTTGTGTAGGTAATTTTTTTTGTTTCATCTATGTGTACACTTACAGCAAGGGTGTACAGTGGCAGGAAAATGTTGTTGTGTAGTATTGTACTTTTGCACAGATTTGCCTTAGAGTTATTATGATTACCTGGTATATCTTTTATAATTTCCTTGATGTTGGGATATAGATTTGATAGTCTTGTTGATGGTGGAGTCTTTGTGTTGGTTTTAAGCTTTGTCTGATCAAACACATTGTGGTGGACATTTTCCTGAGCTGACCAAACTCATCGATTTCTTTCAGGTAATGCCTTCAGCGTTGTCAATGTTTGACTTTATTTGAGCTTCATGCCTCTGGTCATTTTTAAGCATTAAATTTTGGTTCGCTCTGTCAGGAAAGGTGCAGCTTGTACACGTGTGTGTGCGTGTGTGCTGTGTTTATATCTTAGGTGCTGTTTTGTTCTTCTGTTTCTTCTGATTCCTTTTCATTGTGTAAGTTATCTTTTTTTTTTTCCATCAACAGACTGCTTTTGACCACGAGCAGGCCCAGCGAGAGGGTGTTATAATTCCTCGACCAGGTAGGAATACAGTACTGGAAAATTTTATCACATTCTCTGCTTGAGTGCTGATTGCCTTTTTCTGTTGTGTTTAGGTGTAAACAAAGCATATGATTCTGCTGTTGATGATTGCAATCGAATTGAAAAGAAGCTCACTGACTTTCTGGAGAGACAGCGGAAGCGCTTGGCGTGTCGGGTAAGCACCTGTTAAAAGAGACTTCCACTTTTCTTGTATGTGCTAATGATTCTCCCAAAGAGAGAGAGGGAGAGAGTGTGTGTGTACGTGTTTGTATCATTTGTGTGGTTTGGTTGTGCTTCTTTGGATTTGCTTGGAAACCTTGATGATGATGATGCTTAGGGTATATGAAGCTGTCATTGTGTGAGTGACTGGTCCATGGAAGACAGACACTACTTGATGATGTATCAGAAGCTTCTTGCTGGGAGAATCCTAACCCATAATTTTGTCATAATTTAATTGGGAAAATGACATACTTGATGGTTCGAAACCTTGTGTGTGTGTGTGTTTGTGTGTGTGTGTGTGTGTGTGTATGTGTGTGTGTGTGTGTGTGTGTGTGCATTGTCCTGAAATAGATGTAAAAATTTGGTGAGGTCCAAGACATGTTATTTATTTTTACATGGTTTTGTGTATTGTGGATGGAATGAATCTTTCAGGAGTGCTTGGCAAAGATGATTACTGGTAGCAATGACAGCAGAATTGGTGGTCAATACATTTAGATGTTATTTGTTTCTTGATTCTAATCAGTTTCTATGAAGTGTGGCTGACCGGGTAAATTTTGCTAGATGTAATGGCTTATTGATTGATGTTTTTTCTGCCATTATTTTGGGCAGAACATCTCCTACTGGGGCAACGGACGACACCGTTACCAGCTTGAAGTTCCAGAGAATGCCTTAGCGCGACATACACCAGACGATTACAACCTCACATCGCAGCGTAAGGGCTTCCGTCGCTATCGCAC
This sequence comes from Nicola tetela, assembly GCA_028565695.1. Taxonomy (NCBI): domain Eukaryota; kingdom Metazoa; phylum Porifera; class Calcarea; order Clathrinida; family Clathrinidae; genus Nicola; species Nicola tetela. The sequence continues at coordinate 5,548 of JAOWAW010025355.1, read as the reverse complement.
AGCTGACATTGATAGCTGGCTTGAGGAGCTGATGGCAGCTGAAGAACAACGGGATGTTGCTCTTCGCGACACAATGCGTAGCGTGTTCGCCAGCTTTGCACAGCAGTAAGTCCTGACAAGCGTTACCTTATCGTCTGTTATTCATTTCCCACCTGCACAAACAGCATGAAACCAGCAGTGATGTATTGACTCTGCAAATGCTGAGAATTGTGTTTGAAAATTTAATGGCATGTTAGCATGTTGCTAATGTGGTTTAATATCAAGCAGCCATATTGTTTGATGCCATCTTTGTTTCAAATGCACATGCTCATATTACTTGTGTTGCGCCTTGGACACTCTTAGTCTTGGGATCTTGTCAGTTGGTTTTTTGAAACACTCACTTCCCCACCTTTACCTTCCTGCATTCAATGCCTTACATGTATTCTTACAGCCATGTAAAGGTGGGCTTTGTTTCCTGTGATATGCTCGTCTTCAACTCAACCACCTATTACATGGTTCAAGAAGTCAATAAAGATGGTGCCGGGCTCCCTTGAACATTTTTCATACCACTGGCCTAGCCTCGCAGGATATGGGCTGCACGTTCTACACACATTCTCACGTTTTTGACTGTCCTTCTTGTGGCGTTCTCCCACTGGTCATACAACCAGCTGGAATGCCCTGTCCCCTCACGGATCAAACCCTCTGAGGTCATTATGTATACCAGCCTGCTTCCTCACACCCCATCCTCACCGAGGATGCGGGTCTTCTGCCATATCCTTGCTCACATTCTATGAAATAGCTAGTTGCGTGCACCTGGCACCTCAGAAAGCCCAAGAACTGTGTATGATTGAAGATGTTAATTTGGCAAAGTGTGGTTTTGGTTAAAACAAGTAGGTGTGTCTGTCTTAATTATCACCTTCCTCTGTGAAGATGGTTTGGAATCAAAATTATCAGCTGCCTTTGTGAAAGGAACTTTGTTGCATCCTCATTCTTTTATTGACCTGATCAAGCTGCTTAATCTTGTTTCAATGTTACAGCTTTTCTCAGTGGAATGCAGCTGTGCAGTGCACAGCTGTGTTAGATGTTCTCATATCTCTTGCTCAGTTCAGGTATGTAAGTCTTTACAAGTCCAGATGCATTTTAGCTGTGCTTTTGCAACTGGTTGAGCCTAGTTGGCACTCTCAATGACAAACTGCCCTGGGGAGATTGCTTACCCCCAAAATGACAGATACTTCTGGTGAAGTTGAAGGATTTTTGTCTGTTTGTCTGTTGCGGCTGTAGTCTTCATGGCGATGGTACAATGTGTCGACCGGGGGTTAGATGGCCGTCAGATGGGCGGCCGTTTTTGGACATCAGAGCTGCTCGTCATCCATGCATTGCTCAAACTTTTTCCGGCGACGACTTTATTCCAAACGACACCATTATTGCTGTTGATGAGGTGTGTTTGTAAACAGCTTTTGTGTTTGGCAGGTTTGTTTGTATCAGGTCTTTTTTTGCATTTGTTCATGTTTGAGAGTTTCTTTAGTCTACAGTCCTTCCTTCGTTTCTCCTTTTCACACTTCTCTCTCTTTTCCTGTTCCTTTTTGGTGTTTCTTCAAGCAGGTCTTTTATTGCCAGTTGTAGCTTATGTTAATGTCTTTCTCTGTTGTTTTTGTTTTTTTTTTTTTTTTGTTTCTACTCTTTTTCATGTGTTTGTTTTGTGATTTAAGAGCTCTCTTGTTTGGCTGTGTGCTGTTTCTTGCTCAACTCATCTTTTGTCCCTATCAGCCGGAAGTTGGAGCCAGCGTAGATGCAAGTTGTCTTCTTGTCACTGGCCCTAACATGGGTGGAAAGTCAACACTGATGCGGCAGGCAGGCATTGTTGTCATTCTTGCGCAGTTGGTAAGGTTTGAGAGGGTTCGCAACCTGCCTTGTGCTGTAGATTTATTTTCTATTGAATAGGTCATCTACCTCCCCTTTGCCGCAATTTCAGTACATTTATTTCTCTCTCTATCTTGTTATTCTTTTCTCTGTCTCTCACTTTTTCTCTCTCCTTTCTCCTTCTCTCTCTCTCTCTCTCTCTCTCTCTCTCTCTTTCTCTGTCTGTCTGCCTCTCTCTCTCTCTCTCTCTCTCCCTCCCTACCAATCTCTGTCTGATTGTGCTAGTTCTTTATGCTCATTTCCAGGGTTGTTATGTTCCTGCTGAGAGTTGTCAGTTATCACCAGTAGACCGTCTCTTTACTCGTCTTGGAGCGAGCGATCACATCTTGCGAGGTAGGCCACAGCAATCTTAACTTCTTTCTTCACAATCTTATTGTCTTTTTTTGCCCTCATCAGGCTTGTAAGGGTCTGGGGGCCTAATTTCTGAATTGATTAATGTGAGTGTGTTGGTGAGTGATTGGGGGGTGTCACGTAGAAAGTGTTTTTCTTTCTATGGCTTCCTGTAAAATGTGGTGCAAGCATGTACAGTGTATATCACTCAGGAGCTGTATTGAAATAGATCTTGAGAAGCTGTATGTTGATGTGCACCTTATATCTACATTTCCTGAACTAGCAAAATCTTTCTTGCTCAGGGTCTGAATCTTTTCTCTGACTGTGGGGTTGCAATAGGGGACTGGGCCTGCGGGGATTCTGTGTGTGTGCCTCTTGGTGGATAACAGCCAGTTTCGCAGCATTTGTGTCATTGCAAAAATTCATTAAATATTTACAAAATGAAAATATGTACCTATGTTAAAACTGTCTTCCTAACATGGGTGTGCACACACTGCAAACTGACATGTACCTTGTCTGGGGATTTAAGCTGCTTTGTGTTTTGGACCTCTTGAGAGACCCTTTGTCAGGCTCAAGGTTTTATTAGAAGTACTTTGTTTTGCTGATCACTTGTCCATGCTTCATTCAAGCGCATGTTTCAAAGAGGATGAGGGTCAAATATTCTTTTCATTTGCCATACTGATGGAAAGAGCCTTTGTCATTGCTTGTGTCCATGTATTTGCTTTACACCCCCTCCCCACCCTACCCACCCCCAACCAAATGATCTTTCTGCTGTGACCAGTAGTGTAGTTATTCAGCATAATATGCTCTCTCTGAGGCGGGTGCTGTTCCTCTCTTTCATCCACAGGCGAAAGCACGTTCTTTGTTGAGCTTAGTGAAACATCAACGATTTTGCAGCATGCATCGAAGCACTCACTTGTTCTTCTTGATGAGTTAGGTAAGTTTCTGGTCGCTTCTTCGTTGTCTATCAGATGGTGTTGTGTTGGTTAGTGTTGATGAGTAACGCCTGCCTTGAGTTGCACAGAGAAAAAAGTACTGGGTATGCAGACATGGTGTGTGTGAGAAAGAGAGAGAGGGAGAGAGGGGAGGGGGGGGGGAGAGAGTTCCATAATCAGATAACCACAGTGCTGCACATGTAGATAGACTTATGCACAGATGGATAGATACGTGGCCAGCATGTCTGTAGCCTAGAGATTCGGGAGAGACAGTCTCGCAAAGGCTGTCCTGGGGAGCAGGTTCGAGTCTTTCTTGTGAGGTGAGTGCTAACCTTGACCAGACAGGCACTGGTGACCTATGTGTAGGATATTGCCCTGGAGAAGAATGTCTTGGTATGCCCTCTGCTGCTTGTTTAGGAAGAGGCACGGCGACATTTGATGGTACTGCCATTGCTTGGGCGGTGGTGCGGCGTTTAGCATACGGCATCAGATGTCGGACGATGTTCTCGACGCACTACCATGCTCTTGTTGATGAACTGTCAGACAATCCTTTAGTCCACCTTGGGCACATGGTAAGCACAAACTTGGTTAGTGACTACTTGGTTTAGTAACTACACACAGAGGGATAGCATGTGTTCGCTGTAACCAATGCTATAGCATGTAATTACCCAACCGTTGGTTTGTATGTACTTCTGCTTGTTTCTTGTTTCTCTAGGGGTAGCATCTGGTGAATATCCCACCATTTAGTTCTTATGTTTTTTTTTTCTTGTAATGTGGTGTAATTTGTTTGGGGTGAAAGCCTATGCTATTCTAGGGTTTTCAAGCAGTGTTAGTAGTAATGTACAGATGTGTACATACATTTTAGCATTAAATTTTGGCACTCTGTTAGGGAAGGAGCATCATGTGTGTGCGTATGTGTGTATGTCTGTCTGTCTGTCTTGCCTGTCTGTACATGTGTGTGGATATGCATGTATGTATGTGTGTCATGAATATGCCACATTCTCTACAATGCTTGCCATTACAAAACTTTTGAAAAAGACCCTTGGCTGCTGCCATAGAAGATTAAAGAAAGTGCATTTCTTCATTCACAGAGATGGTTTCCAACTTGCTTGTACACTGTTTTTATTTACCAGTCTTGCATGGTTGAGAGTGAGGAAATTGATGACCCGAGCAAGGAGACGATCACTTTCCTCTACAAGTTTGTTTCCGGCTCTTGCCCCAAGAGTTATGGGTTTAATGCAGCTCGCCTTGCAGGACTGCCAGAATCTGTGAGTGTCTTATTGGGTCCTTTGATTTCCTCTTCCTTCAGGTCTCTTTGGTATATGACCCTCTTCACCTCTGTCTTCCTTTTTTTTCTTACATTGTTCATTCTCATTTGCACCTTGCTGTCTTTTCTGATGTCTTTTTTCCTTCCTTTCCATTTGGCTTTCTTTCTCTGTTCTCTCAGTCTCTCTTTCTCTGTTCTCTCTCATTCTCTTCTAGTATTTCCACCAAGACAGATAAACAAGAGGTCTTCCTGTCCTCATTTTTCACCGTCCTATGTTATTTTTGTTTGTCTTGGCCAGGTGATTCAAGTTGCACACAATAAGGCTAAGGAATTCTCACGGGTGACGGAGCGTGGCAGACTATTTCGGTGAGCTTTTCTTTTTGCTTTCTCTAAGCTTTATAAAATGTTCTCCCAGAATAACTTGCAAGGTAAAACTTGTGCCATTATCCCTGACTGCCTGTTAGAAGCTTTATTGGTAATCATTTATTATAATGATTTTTTGTACAAGCAAAATTGCAAAAATGATTTTGTTGCAAGCACAGGATGTGTGATCAATGAGAGTCTGTTAGTCTTGAAACTTTTTCATTGTCTTGGTGATGTGCTACATCAGTGTGCAAAGCTGAAGCCCATCATTTTGATTCCCCAACATGGCAGGTTTTGCATTGGAGATTTATCGGTAGTAGTTGTACTCTAACCTGTGCAATTGAGATGAGGACCCTCTCCTTATGGTTATGATGACCTTATCCTTTCTTCTAAAGTTTCTAGAGATTGAGAGTATAGGAGTATGTGAGCGGGAGCTGTGCAGCTCTTTTGAGACACCTTCAGAAATAAATTATGTATTATACAATACTAGCATAGCTACCCGTGCTTCGCACGGATCATTGAATGTGGATTGTGCACATGATAGCATAGTTACCCGATTATGAGGTCAGGATGACCGTCATAGGAAAGTGAACAGTCATAGTGAAGCGCTGCATTAATACCGGTCTGCATACGACCAGTCCTTGCACCTGCAGCGCTCAGGCCCGCTGGTATTTGCTGCTATGCGGTATCGCCCTTGTACTCGTGTAGGAACCTATTCTTCCATCTACCTTCCGTTGGTCGTGCAATTGCTCTT
>JAOWAW010025133.1:0-14659 GCA_028565695.1 Nicola tetela | reverse complement strand
TGATGCACCTCGAATCCACCTGTCAGAAGAAGATGCTATTTGCAATGTCAAAAATTCTATCACGTATCACAAAAAAACGGTAGTCTGTAGGGTTTCCTTCAAGACCAAGAATTGCACTCTCTACCAAATTACAGTCTGGCATAAGGAAGGCTAAGCAGCATTATCCGCAACCTTTGCCCAAATGGAAAACCAACCGCCAAGTATGAGAGCTACAATGCTGTGAATCAAAACCAACTCCAGGCACGGATTATTGAACCAGTCCAGAAGGGTCCTTCACAAAACTCCCATGTGGTGCACTACATGTCCCACTTTGCAGTGTGCCATGAAGAGAAGAAAACCACCAAGGTCAGAGTCATCTATGACGCAAGTGTGAAAACAAACCAAGAAAAACAATCTCTCAATGATCTCATGTACGCTGGACCAAACCTTCTCAATGACTTGACTGGTATGCTCATTCAGTTCAGACTACACAAAATTGCAATGGTTGCTGATATTGAAAAGGTCTTTTTACAAGTAGGCCTACATGAACCGGACCACAATGCAACTCGGTTCTTGTGGTTGAAAGATCCACAAAGCCAATGGTTGATAACAACATCCAACTTTTACACTTTGTACAAATTCAATTTGGGATAATAGCTTCTCCTTTCTGTTGGGTGCAACTATTCAACACCATCTGAAGAAGTATACCTGCTCCACCAGCAAAGAAGTTTCGAAGAATGTTTATGTTGACAACATGATTCTTGGTGCTGACAGCACACAAGAAGCAATAGATCAATACATGGCAGTGAAAATGATATTTGACAATGCCTCAATGAATCTCCGTGAACAGATGTCTAATGACAATGGGTTTAATCTCTCAATAGTGGATGCAGAAAGGGGCAAAGGGTTCGTGCATTGATGTGTTGGGCTTAAGGTGGGACACCTGCAATGATGAGCTCAGTGTCAAGGTCAATATGGAGAGCCCTAAAACAATTACCAAATGCATTGCTCAGCGGCAACTGTCAAAGCTCTTTGATCCCAATGGTTTCTCGAGCCTGGTCACAATCAAAGGAAAGATTCTATTTCAAAACCTCTGGAAGAAGGTGGCTTGGGATTCACCTCTACCAAGGGAAGATCGCCTGGAATGGGAACACTTTCTAGAACAACAGGCTGGAATGGTCTCTATCACCATACCCAGGCGTTGTGTGACGCAGCCAGGTCAATCTGCTGAATTGCTATGATTTGTGGATGCAAATTTACAGGCTTATGCAGCAGCGGTGTATATTCACCAGCTATCCATGGATGAAGCCACCTGCAATCTGATTGTTGCAAAGGCAAAAGTTGCCCCACTGAAATGGTCACTGACGATACCCAGAATGGAGCTGGTGGCTACTGAGATTGGGGCTAAGTCATTACAGTTCGTCGAAAAGCAACTACTGAGTCCTTGTCACAAGTACCTTTAGACTGATTCCCAGATCGTTCTGCATTGGCTTCATTCAACAAAGGTCCTTCCCAGCTTCATAAACTGAAGAAAGGAAAACATTCTTGGCAATGAGGATATCACTTTCGATTATGTGGCCTCCCAAGATAATCCTGCTGACCTTGCCACAAGAGGTTTAACTGCCCAGCAGTTGGCAAAGGCTCAGCCAAGGTGGCTGTCTGGGCCAGATTGGGTGTGTTCTGGTGAAGAACAATGGCCAACATGGAAGAGCGATGATGTTGAACCAACCACCACAACAATGAAAACATCTACTGTTCTCAGTGCAACTCAACAGAAATGCCCTCAGCCACGGCCAAAGGCTTGACAACAGCCACAGAACAGTCCTTTTGGCATCACAACATCAAGGTACAGCACACTGAGCAAGTTACTATGAGTAACTGCCCAGTGCAATCAAGCAGTCACAGCCTTTATGAAAAAATCCCTCCTCAGTTGTCAACCCTTGACAGCTTCGGAACTCACTGGTGCACGACAACAATGAATCAAGGCAGCCCAGCAAGAGTTCTTCTCACCACAGCTAGAGCTTCTCAAAGCCAGAAAGCAAGACCAGCTCATTAACCAACTTGATCCGTTCGTACAGGGTGACATTCTTTGCTGCAGTGGAAGGTTGTCTAACACCAACATGTCCGAGGACGGTCGGTTTCCTATTCTTTCACCTTGCCACCACCATTTTATGAAGCTCGTCATCAAAGAGGCTCACAAGAGTGTTTTTCATTCAGGTGCAAAAGCAACTCTAACTCAACTTCATCTTCACTACTGGATCCCTCATGGTCTAACGGAAGTTAAAACAACATTGTGACATTGTCTGGTATATCTAAAGGCTCAAGGAGGTGTGTTCAGACCACCCCCAATGGCTCAACTACAATCTGAATGTGTCCAACGGGCACCCACCTTTCAGTTTACTGGCTTGGACTACCTGGGTCCATTGATGGTCCGTGAAGAGAGAAACATGGAGCATCAGAAACGTTGGATTGCAATCTTTGTGTACTCTGCAACAAGAGCAGTTCACTTGGAGTTAATTCCTGATTGCACAGCAGAAGTGGCAGTCAATGCTTGCATTCATTTTTCGGACAAAGAGAAACACTGGCTGTGGATCTATCCGACAATGCACTCCAGTTTCACAAGGGATCTACTATTCTACAAGCCATCTGGGGATGTCAGCCAGGCAACGAGATTGCCGAAGCATTACTTCACTGTTACTCTGAATGTGGTGTTTCTTGGAGAACCATACTAAATCAGTCATCGTGGGTTGGTGGTTTTTATGAGCACCTTGTGCAGCTGGTAAAATGAGCTCTAAAGAATCTTGGTTCTTGCTGGGAGGACATTACAACATACCAATCTTATTATGCCCCAGCTTACTTTATTGAAATGAACAAATGTTTGTTTCAATAAAGTAAGCTGGAGCATAACAAGATTGTTATGTTGTAAGAGCTCTAAAGAAGACACTCTGGAGAGCAACAATTGATGGTGATGCACTTCAAACCCTCATGGTTCAAATTGAGGGAATTTTGAACACCAAACTGCTGCTATCTCTTTCAACTGATGTGAAAGACTCAACTCTTTGTCCCGCAGATTTCATTGCTCCACTTACTGGACTAGGAATACCATCTGTTGACATTGCGACCATTGAAGATCCAGATTATCAGCCAACCACTTGACCAGACATGCTAGCTAAGTGGAATCAAATCCAAAAGAAACTGGATGAGTTTTGGAAAACATTCCAGACCCAGTATTTACAAGAATTGCAAGAGACTCACCAGAGGCAGTTCAAACAAGTACCTGGCAGTGTCCAGTGTACACCTAGAATTGGGTAAGTATGTCTGGCGTGAGATGAAACACCTTGTGCCATGTGGAAGATAGGACAGATTCATGAACTCTTGCCATCTGATGATAATGGGGAAATATGCTTCGTCAAGCTCATGTTACCTTCCAGATATGTGACCAAGCACAGCGTGAAAGACCTGGTCCCCCTTGAATTGGAATGAACAAGTTATCATGCAGTTCAAATGATTTTCTATTCCTGAGCCCTGGCAGATTGTCGGCATGCGACTAATAAAATTAGACGTTTTTCGTATTACTGTTAGTACCATGATTTGCATTGCTTATTTGCTAGTGCTGCGTTACGTTTACATGACCTTTGCACCTACTGTATGATACATCATGCAGTACAGTTAAATTCTGGCAGCTCTAGTTTTGGGGCCCTCCTTTTTCTCGTCTAGATCTTGTCTTTACTGCTATAATTAATTAGTATGCTTTTCAATCGAAGGCCTGTGTGTGAGTCCGTTGTTTGGGAATTTGCTGGGACGCTGAGTGAGGCCAGCATTCTTGACAATGGCCAGCTTGAGGTATGACGTCTTACCAAACTACCATTTAAAGTCAATTACTCCCCCTTCATTCTAAGTGCAGTGCTGTGGCATCACTTGTCAGAACAGTATCGGTTAACATTGGAATCAAATGTCAAGGAAATCATTAACTTGTTGAAGGAATCATTCTATGTCGATGACTGCGTCAACAGCTTGGATACAGTCAACTTAGTAGACAACTTTCGTGAGCACAGTACTGAGCTATTTTGTGCTGCTGGGATGGTCTTACGCAAATGGCTCTCCAATGCTCATCCTAGTCAGGTATGGGAGTGGACAAAGTGTTGGGTGTTGCATGGAATGTGGCAACAGATACCACCCAGATTGCACTACCTACGTCTGAGCTCAAGAGTAAGGCACTGCCAACTATTCACAAAAGATGATCCCTGTTAAAACACATGGCAGGATTGTTTGACCCATTGGGATTGATAGCGCTGGTTTTGCTGGCAGGGAAGATCTTGTTACAGAAGTCGTTTAAGGAAGGAGCTGGCTGGGATGATCCGGTCAGTGCTGAACTCAGAAGGCGAATTGATCGTTGGAATCAAGATCTCGCAAATCTGGAGAGCCTAACACTAAATCGTTGCATAGGTGCGTCCCTTAACCTAAGCTTTCAGCTGCATCTGTTCACAGACACATTAAGCAGCTTATGGTTGCTGTATTTACTTGACTTTGGAAGGCACGCAGCAACTATTGTATGCAAAATCTAGGTGGCTCCCTTGAAGGTGCAAATATTAGCCAGGTTGGAGTTGCAGGCAGCTTGTCTAGGAAGTCAGTCTCTGGCCCTTGTATGTGAAGAGCTAAGGCTTAAGATCACCGAAGTTCACGCTTGGACAGACAGTATCAACGTTCAGCATCAGTTACAATGACTAGCGTACCAGTGGAAGACATGGATAGCTAACTGTGTGGCTTACATACAGGAGGTCAACCTCAAACGTAAAGTGACGTTGAGGCATTGTTCTGGAGAATGTAATTTGGCTGACATAGCAAGTTGTGGTACTACTGTAGGACATTTGCATGAATCTGGTTGTCTAATGTTAACATGTGGCCAACCTAAGTAAACACAACAGGCAGACTGCTAACCAAAGTCAAGTCCTCGCTGTCAGTTGCATCCATCAACACAGTTCTGATTGACAACCAGTGGCGGCCGCGCTTATCGGAATGGCCTCAGCTAGTGGGACTGGTGGCATAAATGTTAAGCTGAAATACTGGAGAAGAATAACTTGTGCAGAGCTTCCTGAGCATGGAGAGAACATTTGTATCAGATTGTGCAGGCTGAGCTTTTCTCTGAGAACATGGTGATGATTGAGAACCAAGGTCAGGTTTCAAGAACATCCAAATTGTACAAGTTTACTCCCTTCATTGATCAAGATGGTTTCTTGAGAATTAGAGGAAGACTGCAGAAAGCCAAGGTTAAATATTCAACCAAACATCCTATCCTGTTCGGCAAACATTACCTTACTATGGTTTTGATTTGTCATCATAAACGGCAGAAACACATTGGAGTTGAAGCCCTCTTGGCAATTATCTGCACCAAATACTGGATTATCAGTTGGCAACAACTAATTCGGTCCGTTAAAAGCAAGTCCATAGTGTGCAGAAAGTATGATGCCAAGCCCAGAAATGAAACAACTGCTCCATTGCCTGAAGGATGAGTAGTGCACGTCCAACCATTTTCATTTTGTGGCATTGACTATGCTGGACCATTGTTGGCCAGAGCTACTGGAGGAATTTGCAAGGTGTGGCAAGTTCTTTTTGAGTGTGGAACTACCTGAGCTGCGCATCTTGAGATTGTGACAAGCCTTTGGTCAAAGATTTTCTCTTGGCTTACCGAAGGTTTGTGGCCCAGAGAAGTCAGCCCAGTACTATAGTGTCTGACAATGCCACAACATTTAAAGCTGCAGCAGACGCACTTGCCATTCGTTGGAGCTTTATTCCCTCTTGCAGTTCTTGGTTTGGAGGATTTTATAATTATGAGAGGCTTGTGAAGTCAGTTAAGATTCCCTTGAAGAAGGTGCTTGGGTGCTCATCATTGTGGTTGAAGGAGCTCCATACTCTTACCATCAAGGTAGAGCATTTTGTCAACAGTTGGCCGCTTGCTCCTGTAGGGGACTGGTGATGAATGTGTACTCACACCATCGATGTTATCGGCTGATGTGCAGGAAGAACAGCCTCAGCATCAACAGCACCCACTTTTGCATCATCCCAATGGGTTGAAGAGTTGGATGAATCATTTGGCGAATCTTTACAGTCACCTCATCCACCGTTGGCAACATGAATATTTGACACAGCTTAGCCTATTGAGATGGGTGAAGTTGTTTTGATTGTAGCAGACAACAGGAAGAGGCAACACTGGAAGCTTGTACTAGTGAAACGTCTGTTTCATGGGCGTGATAATAAAGTCAGTGTGACTGTAGTGAAAGTAGGAGATCCCACGTTTTTACGACCAATTACGTGTTTGATTCCATTGGAGGTGCGAGTGGAAGACTCTCTGGGAAATGTGTCTGAGACAGCTGGATCAGAGGAAGAATTTCAATCACCACTAGACTCTGCAGCTAGTTCTCAATGGGACGTCAAAGAGTAAACAAAGAATGACTATACCCAGGCAGTGCTAGTGTGCACATGGACAAGTCTTATTCATTCCCCTAAGCATTTGAACTTGTGGTTAGTTTCTGCATACTCTGTGTTTTTATTCATGATCAATTTTCTCTGTTGATTCTTTATCGATTGGGCTTGGTGGGGAGAGAATGTTATGGATGAAGCCCAATGTTGCATGAGATGAGTGCTAAAGGCTGAAAGTGGTATTGTTGGTGCTATAATGTGATCACCATGCAGTCAAACCGTGCACATAACATTCAGTTCTGTTCTGCTCATCTTACTGTCTGTTTTCAGTCAGTTTTCTGCTCTGCTTCTGTTTTTGGCTCATTCTGGATTATTTTTGAATTCCTTCTGGTTTTCTTCATTTTGGTTTCTTAATAAAGTTGGTTATCTCACATCTATTGTCAGCAGCACTGGACCTACGATTCCATGGACTGAAATTCCTGGAGTCAACGACCATCGAATCTCCAGAGAAGGTAAAAGGGGCAGTGATGTGCTTGGCAATGCAGATCACTACAAAGGAGAGCTTGGGTGATCCAGCATGCCCCTACACCACCACTAAAGGAGGATCAAGACTGAGACAGCACTCAACATTCTTCTTGGCACACCAGAGAGCACAGATGAATGCCTATCATCTGTGGTTGAGGAGGTGGAGGTTCAACTTTTTTTCTCTGAGAAACCTGCTCCACTGAGACACATGCTCTTCAGTGGTGGATGGGGAATTTAGGTCGCTACCCACACTTGGCTGGGCTGCTATGCCAGTCAGCAATGTCGGTGCCAAGTTTTCTGCACAGGCGGTATTCTTGTGAGTAAGCTTGATGTGATGATTTCTTGTGCAAGAACAGCATGCTGGCTGCAGCCTCATCTTAAGAAGGGGCATCAAGAGGGCCCACTGCAGCACAAGCACATGCAGCCTTTGACGACCAACCTGCTTTCTCTAGGCCATCATTTCTTTAAAGTGGCAGTGTCATGCTATTCAGTGATTTTTTCCAAATTTAAATGGTGCCAACTCATGCCACAGGCATGTTTATTCACATGATCTGATGAATGTAACTTGTGTGTCTATGGTGAACAACATGAAGAAAAAAAAACAGAGGCACTCATCTCAGATGTATTTGAGCCTTGGGCAAGTTGGGGAGCTTAGGAGTTGGAGCATGCTTTCGACAAGTACTACTAGTAGTAGTAAAGAATAACTTAGGTGTTGTTGTGACAGCTGCTACCATGTGTAATTCCAGCTTTGAGCTAGACTCTTCTCACTGCGAGGATATACATTCTGGGGCACTTGCAGAGGCGTCTGCAGTCACCCTTGTGACTTGCTCTTGCTCAGGTCAATGTGCACAGAAGGACGGCAAAAAGAAGCGTGGTTGTCCTTGTCGGACTGCAGGGCAGCAATGTCACATCTAGTGTGTTTGTGGGAAGAAGCACCCTTGCAAAAACAAGGTAAGCCATGAATAGGATATTGGTTGTCCTGCTCCAGCAATAATCTAAAGCTATGTATGTGTGTGGATACTGGTCCCCCCAGAGGACAAGTGAATTGAGCAACAGTGAAACTGCAAGTTGCAGTGCTTGAAGGTCGAGAGTGCAAGGCCATGGATCCACTGTCACAGTGACCACGGGTAGAGAGGTCAATGAAGAGGATGTTGGTCAGGGAGATGAAGACACAACGTTTCATCGACGTGTAGAGGTAGTCTTTCCGGCATTTTGCCCTGGCCATGGCACTGTGCTGCCATCATAAGTGTTTCTAAGCAGAAATCCTGCAATCCCTTCTTTTCTGATTTGGACCAGCTAGGGCTGGTCTTCAGCGTACAGGAGTCAGTCTGGTACTCATTGAACAAACTGCAAACCAACAAGCAAACACAGTCAAGGGTAGACTGTCAGGCTACATGATTGGCCACGTGTAGAGAAAACCACACGAACATGATAGCCTGCCGTTGAAAGTTTTCTACGGGACGTTGATCAATGCAGAGTAGATGAGGTTTACATATAGTAAACATCTCAATGAGTGGCTGCCATTTTTTTGTCCCACACTAAAATGGATGCCAATATCATGACACTGCCCCTTTACACAAGGTCATCAAATAACGATTATACAACCAGTTTTTTTTTTTGAGTCCTGGTTAAAATAAGGAGTATTCATGAATGTAAAATCCTCACTTGATGAGCCTTAGTCCAAAGATCTGTATACAACAGGACATAACAACTTGAGCTGTGTAAACAGCTTCTGTTGTTGGTCTAGTGACCAAAACTTCAGCTGACACACTATCCCCTCTGTAGCCATGATGCATCGCAATGTATCTTCTAAGCTCTATGTAAAGCAGTGCAAATCACACTTGCTATGATTTTCCCTGTGGGTATTCACATTTGTCTTGCCTTTGAGCAGCAGACCTGAACATGTAAATGATGTTTCCCTTCACTGCTCCTACATCCAAAATTTCCAAAAGAAATACTCTCTTCCTCAGGAAGAGCTGATGAGTGCAAGTTACCTCCACAGATATACCATTTTGCATCGTCACAAGCCTCTTCATCTTGTATCCATCCCTCAAATAAAAAAACCTGCCTCTTTTTCGTCCCATGTTCCACGAGCTAGTGAGCACTCTGGACTTCATGACCCTCTTGCTGCACACCAGCCACTGTATAACATATTTCAATTTACCCATCCCTCGAGGACAGCCTCCAGACTTGTTCTTGAGATCCACCACCATTGGTACAGGTTCAACTGTGTCAATCTGACAAGGTGGAAGCTTTGCCACATCCGCAATCTGAGAGGCTACATCAACATGGTTAAGCCCAAAAAAGGCTGGGCCTGGCCACTTTTTTTCTAGTGCTTGGATGTTCCTTGTTCCCACAGTTCTCTAGAAATGTGTTGCAAGCTGTCATGCTACTATCAGACACAGCTGTGTATCCATGGCTATGATCTTCGCAAGAGCAGCTACATATGTACACAGCCTCCCCAGTAAGAATTTTCAATACCTTGACATGACACCGTACAAGTACAGCCAGAGCTCCCACAAAGAACAATGCAAACATTTAGAATGAAGACTAAACAGAACAAGCCATCTGACCATCTTTCACAACACCTTCAATGACTATGCGCCAACCAGCATCAACCAGACCAACAAATCCTCTGCTAGAGCTACTCATCGACAAACCATGGGCAAGGGAAAAGACTAAGCTTACTACAAAAAAAACTCACATAAGATCCTTAACTTTACACAGGCTGTTCTCTGAAACACATGGGTCTTTCGCCATGATCCATACACTGACAGGAAAGCTCTGAATTTGCCCCTCTGCTTGTGCCCAGATCTTAGCTGTGCAAGCTACTCGTATGTGCATTATCCACAATCAAAGCACTGCAACCTGCGTGACACCACAGCCCAGACAGGATTACAGTTGTCATTGTCAACTACACAAAGGCTATCAGTAACTGCTCTCTAGTCGCAAAACATGCATCTTACACAGTTTTTTAGTGGCTGTAATAACATGCAACAGTACAACACTATGTAAAGTTAATTTGGCAATGTAATTCCATCCCTCTGATACCATGGATAGCCTTTTGCAGTTGAAATACATCCTAAGACGTATTCTACTTGCTTTATAGTAAGTGATACATGGTAAATGAATGCGGAGATTGCAGTCAAGTTCTACTAAGGCGTCATCTCAAAAGTTCACAAATCATGGCCAAACAAAACAACTTTCAAATAGACAGAGACCCCTCCCCTTCCTCAAAAGAAAGTGTGCTGACAAATGTACTTCCATGCACTATACCTCCACACATACACATGTATACTAGTACATCTACATGTATAGTGACATACAGTAGTACGATAGCAATGTACGCAGCACTGTGGATCTGAACAAATGTGAAGGACAGAGTGGGTGAAAGCATGCAGCTACAGCCACTGTAATTGCCACAATCAAGTACCAGAACCTACGTATATGCGTGTGAAGATCCGGTTGGACACCACTGATCATGTATGTCGCATGACCCATCTCTGCCAGGTGCAGGCGCACGTCTGGGAGAAATACGTCATTGCAGCAGTAGTATACATGTACACCTACATGTAGTCTACATGTAAATTACATGTATACTGTGTATGTACATGATGTGTCAATCGCAAACGAAATCAGCCAAAACCCTCTCTCCCCAGGCGAAAGTTGTTTCATCTGGTCGTGATTTGCGAATTTATGAGACAACCCCTAATTGGGATATACATATTAAACCGCAGTCTCGCCAGTCAATGTGTTGTCAGCAGTTTCATTTGATGTGATTCTTTCTTCTTCAGACAAAGGCCTTTTCTCGGGCACTCGCTTGACTGCTTTATCGATAAATCCTGCCTGCTCTGCTGCTGTCTTTCGTGCTTGTGCTTGAAGCTCACCAGACACTTTGAAAAAGCTGCCTTTCTTCAAGATTGTATGTCGTAGGATGTCACGCTCCAACCACAAATTCTTGTCGAGCTCATTCACTCTTTTCGGTACGTGCAAAATGTCAAACAACATGTATCTGTGTGGTGCAGAGAGAAAGAGAGAGAGAGAGTGGGTGAAGATTGAGATGGGGAGGGGTGGGGGGAGAAGACACACAAACAGACAGAGAGATTGACTGAAGGTAAGCACCAATTAGGTAGTACACAATAGAAAACCAGCCCTAAAATACCTTCATACAGGTTGTCTTCCCTATACAGAACCACTACAGCCAATAACTACTGTTAATAAATACTTCGTTGGTCAGAGTATTGGAAGATCATAGTTGGTAAAAGCATGGGAGCAACAAGAAAGACAGAGAGTAAGGATTACTTACATTTTGCCAATTGGGCTTCATCCAGTTATAGAGCAATTTATCAATAAATGCCATTTAACTATCGTTTAGAAAAAGAAAGTTGGTCAGAAGGAAGGAAGAAAATGGTGCTCCTAACCCATGAGAGAATTCAATGGATAAGGATTGCAATAGCAGTTAGCTTTTATACTTTCCAAATTGAAAATTTACAAATCTTTCATGCTCCCAAAAATGTTCAGGAATATGAGATGTTATATTTTGCTTACTTGTTGCCCCACCACCCCTTCCTTTGGTGCCCTACTCTTCAGTTTTCCACTGCCACATATCATTTGCTCCACCTATCACTTTCTCCACTCCCACTAGCCAAATGAACAAGACCGGACTCAAACCTGCAACACCAGTGCCTAGCCAAACAAAGATCACATGATGTTAACTGCTTGAAAAATCTACCAGCTAAACAAGCTAGCTTCATGGGAAGCTTTGCCACTCCCACACAGCAAGATCAAACACCCAGAAGGGCACACTGTGCAGCAACTACACAGTGATAGCTGATACACCATGAAGCAACCTGAGCCAGGCCCAGAGTTTCAGAAAACCCTTTGTGGCTACGGGAATCATTGCCAAGAAGTGACTTTCTCCACTCTCACCAGCCAAACGAACCTGTGGTGCAAGTGCCTAGCTAAATGAAAACTTCATGATAATAACTGCTCAACAAATCTACCAGCTAAAATAGATGAAGCAAGCTTAGTGACCCCCACTCAATACAATGTAACATCCAGAAAGTGCCACTGGTGTCACAGGTTCAAGTCCAGCTGCATTCATTTGGCTGGTGAAAGCAGAGATAGCGACTGGTAAAGATTCCCACTGCCATGAAGTGTTTCTTGAATTCTTTGCTCTCTCGTTCATAACTCTAAACTACTGATCTGTTATTTTATCAGACAGCTGCTCAATAAGAGTAACTCCTCTCTGCTGAAATCTATAAATAATAATAATAAAAGTAGCTCACATACTGTAAATCAATAAAATCTTAGCCTTTTTGCTGTGAGCAATTTGGTCTTCCATCACATTGCAAGAGTTTTAGGTGGGAGGTCAAATTTTTCATTCTCAACGAATTGCAGGTCTCTGAAGGCAGGGCCAGGAAAAGGTTGAAAAGAAAATGAAGCCAAAATTTGTGTTGATATACTATATAACAGTGTGTATGCCAGTGCTGTACATCCAAGCAAGGAATTTCACTATCAGTATCATGAGATTCTAATTATAGATTTTATTGCAGCCAGTTCAAGCTCTGGCTGTTGTACTGCGGGCATGCATTTTAGTTTAACACTCCAGAGAAACTACGGTAACGTGTGCACTTCCAATGTGTCCACAGCCCTTTCACTGTTGTCATCTGCAGTTACTCAGCAGTGCTTTATGACTATGAAAAACACTCTATTACTACTACTAATATCTGACTTGAGAAGTCCTGATTGAGTAGTCATGACATGAAGCAAAATTTCCAGCACACTAGTCATAAGAAACACTTTTCATGAGACATTTCAACAGAAAGCCTCTGGCTTCATCAGTTAATATAAGAGAAGGCAGGATCAGTGCCCACACAAGTCCCTAGTAACAGTTAGCATTTCGTTCATTGATGGCTTTGAGTCAGGAAGTATGTTGAATTGCTTGCACAACAGGAGTTCGGTGCATTTTTTTTCTTGCTTCAAACACACTTGAGGCTCTATACACAGTCAAAGATGCACTTCTCATGGATTTTGCAACCAGCACTGTGTACTCTGTGAAATGCAAAACTGGCCCTGGAGAGTATGCAGGTGAAAGGATGTGCACAGTTAGTGCCTGTTGCAAGTAACACACTGATGCAATTCACTTTGGACATTGCTTGTAGTCACCTATTGCTAAGCCTGTCCACAACCAGTCAATATTGCACAAGATGGACTGGTCCACATTGCGTGTGACAGATTGTGTATGTAAGAAGGAGCACAAGAGTAGGGAAGCATTTCACGTTTACAAACACAAGCCATAACTGAACTATGACAACAGTGTTGAATGCAACACAATTCAGAATGCCGTTATTTAGATAAGTGTTGGTTTCTATATGCTGGTAGCTGTGTTGTAGGGCTGTCTTGTAGTTGTGTTTTATTTCTTAGGTAGTCTTCAAGCAAACAGGAATGTTCTGAGAGGGGACACAGGTCTGCAAGTCACTTGGCCCCTAGTAAGAGTATGAGCCACTGCTCTCCCGAACGGCTAAGCCTTTGAACTCATAATCTCAATAGCATACACTCTGCTCCTTGAATCATGTTCACACATACACACGTACACACACAGCATATATATTAGATTTCATGTTGTGTAGAAACACATAGAAGAAGAAGAAGAAGAAGAAGAAGAAGAAGAAGAAGAAGAAGAAGAAGAAGATGATGATGATGATGAGGAGGAGGAGGAGGAGGAGGGGGAGGAGGAGGAGGAGGAGGAGGAGGAGGAAAAAGGAGCATATAACTGCTCGAGCAGGAAGGCAAAAAGTGGAGTTGGACTTGTAAGCCTGATTCTTGCTGTCGTCATAACCAGTTTACGTTTCAAAGCAATCGCTAAAATTCTTGCCGACATTACCCGACAACAGCAGTCCAGTTTTAATAAACTTCAGACAGCCCATCATCACAAGCACAAGCCATTGCACAGAGTCACTCAAACAAATTCTAAAGTTCTCACCTTCCCTTTCGACAGTTAAATCCATGTCTTCGCATCCGATAAGGTAAATCATGTTCCCCCATGTTCTCCAAGCGCCGCACTACACCATCATGGCTCGTTATTAGACTGACAACAGATCGAAGAGCTCTCTTCGTTTCCTCCTATCCTTATCGTTATGGATCAAAGTAGAAGAAGTGAGAATGTTAAGAACAATTCCAAATAAAATATCTGGCAATTCCTGTGCAAGCTGTGATGCACATACCCTTGTCAGGCCTTCTCTGAGAATCGCGCAAATCTCATAGTTCGCCATGTTCGTAAAGCCGAAGACGTCGAATCTATAAGACCAGTAGCTAGTAGGGCCAGGTAGAATTAGAACAAGGTTTCCCGTCGGTTGTGTGCGTGCGTGCGTACATTAAAGCATGCGCTAAAGTACATGCAGCAGATAGTAGATCTACGTACTGTAGATCTGGATGTGAGGAGCAGTTCAGAGGGTCGACATACGCAGCTGGTCGACGCGACGCGTGATCCTATAGCTACGAGCATGACGAGATCCCATATAGCCCAGCAACAAATCGATATCCACACGTGCACGTGCGCGAACATCGGGAGTAGACTACGCGTCAATCACCAGTATGTCCTGGTTTGAGGGCAAATTGAAGCCACCCGTACCCAAGCAAGGCAGTGCACGTGCCACATTTATAGACCGATTTCCAATTGACGTAATGCGTGCGTGGGTGATGAGTCAGCAAAACGTAAAGGGTATGATCACGGGTC